>CAUYPK010028018.1:0-19390 GCA_963574355.1 Loris lydekkerianus
CTAAATGCCCACCAACCCAGGAATGGATTAACAAGCTGTGGAATATGTATACCATGGAATACTACTCAGCTATTACAAAAGATGGAGATTTTATAACTTTTGTATTAACCTGGATGGAAGTGGAACATATTACTCTTAGTAAAGCATCGCAAGAATGGAGAAGCAAGAATTCTATGTACCTATATACTCGAGTATAAGCCGAGTTTTTTCCGGCACAAAAACCTGAACTTGGCACAAATTTTGTGCTGAAAATACTTGGCTTATACTCGAGTATATACGGTATTTAATTCTGACATAAGGACAATTCACAACATAGTACACACAGAGAGAAGGAGGGAGGGGGTGGGGTTCATGGTGTGTGACACACCTTTTGGGGGCAGGACACAATTATAAGAGGGACTTTATCTAACAAATGCAATCAATGTAACCTGCTTCTTTGTACCCTCAATGAATCCCCAACAATAAAAAAATCCTCACCTACTGTGCATATTGCAAGCGTACATGTCAAATAATAGTAGAGTATAAATGTCTAAACACAACAATTAAATAAGTGAGGTGAATGCTATGTTAACCAGTTTGATATAAACATTACAAATTTTATATAAAATCAGCACATTGTACCCCATAAATGCAGTAATGTACACAGTTATAACCTAATTTTAAAAAAGAAAAGAAAGAAAGAAAAAATATATATATTCCTGTCTGATCTGATGTTTTTCTCATGTTCTTTTTTCATTGGCTTTCAACATCTATAGACTATAAGCTCCATGGAGATCTGAGACCATAATACTTAAGATCACTGCTGTGTTCCCAGTGCTTTGAACGAATGGTATTTGATAACTTGATGTCTTCCATTAATATTTGTTCACATTTATGAATAAGGTATGTATAATCTCAGTCACAATGAATATATATCAAATAAAGTTTGATGGTTTCTAGTAAATATATTGGTAGATGATACTTATAATTACTAAGTGTCAGTGTTCTTATATTTAATATAAGCTTACCTTATGTTCACTTTTGTTTTAAAATAACTTAAGAATTCTAGCACGGCTTGGGGGCTACGTAATATGTATGTATTGATGTTAATTATCATTTCTCTTATCACCAAAACTAGGCTTAGGTAGAGATGATGGCTTCCCACTGGATCTATATAAAACTTGTCTTTAGCAGGATGATGAAAAGTATGAAGTAGACACTTTGTTTACTAGCATGTTACTGCTCCAGTGTTATCCTATGTCAGAAAAACAAAGTGATGCTCCAAATTGAAGCCAATCACCAACATGATCATGATATTGGAAATTAAACAAGTTTTAATTTATTTAAAGTATTAAATAAAACTTAGAATTATTATTATTTTTTTATATGCGGACAAGATTCTTTTGTCATAATTAGTTTTTGGTTCCTCCCACAAAATCTGTCAAAAATTAGGTACAGCAAAGTTGGCATAATAGCTTATCTCATTTAGAATTTAAAACGCTTTGTACATGAACACAGGCAAAGTATGTGAAAGTGATATGGAAGGCTCATTGTAATTTATAAACTCTCATAATATTTTTGAATTTACTTTTTTTAAATAACACGTTATATATTTGCTTTTCAAGAAATTACTCAGAAAAGATTATTGCTATGAGTGGTTCCATACAATGTCTCATTTTAAAAGCTGTATAAGATATTTTTGCAAAAAGCTATGCCAGTTCAGGGTTATCCTTGCTCTCTTGATAATCATTCTAGAAGCTCTAACACAAACCAATGTCCCCAAATCTTACTGAAGGACAAAGTAATTTTTTATGTCAATCTTAGTTAAGTAATAATATTGTCATTTTAGCATTTCCATCCTTCAGTGGGATAAAAGAAAATCAAATTTACACACAATGTGTCTGTCACATTGTGTGACATTGTCATCTATCATTTAATGGTAGATATTGTCCTAATAAGAGGATTTTTTGAATATTTTTTAAATATTATAACAACAGATAAAAGACTTAAGTTTCTTTTTTTTCCTGGTGTTTCAAGTGAGGCATGAAAGACTTGAATTTTTAATTTCAGATTGAATTCATACTTTCTTGCAACTCAATTTCAAACTGCAATTAATTAATTGATTAGCATGAATAATTAATGCCATATTGTTAGTCCTGTTAAAATAAGGGACTGCCGGAACAATGGAGGCATTGAGCCTGCAGAAAGGGATGAAAAAATAGAGAGGATAATGGTGCTGGTACAGGAAGGTCAGTAAAAAGAGGAGGCTGGATTTTCAAAACTTGCTCATTTTCTTTGAGATTTGCTTTAGTTAAGCCATACAGACTGCTGCACTCAGAAGTTGTAACCTGAACAATATAGACATAGGGTCAAAAGTAAGCAGCCTATATCTTGCTGTTTATGATGACAAATGGGTAGAATAAATTAGGTGACCTGTGAGCACTGGTGAGGGTCAGACTCCATAGTTATGATTATTATAAACCTCACCTTTAGGGTTACTTACAATCATCTCAATAGTCACAGAAGGGGGAAAATGTCACTATACATAGACTGGTATGTCCTGGCTTGGAATACATATATAGTTGTGAAAATTCTATCTTATAGGTGCTTTATTTTTCAAAAGACATTAACTTAAAAATGTGTTTTCCCCCCCACCCCATTGTCAAACTATAATTTAGGAGGTGAACAGCAATCCTCCCAGCATCTCTAATGAGTTTTTTTTTTTTTTTTTTGGTCCTATTTTAAAGCTTTTAATCTTCATAAATAATGGCTAAGTAAACTTAAAGCACTTGGACAATTTCTTTAGCTTAATGTATTCAAATCCACAGTTGGCACTTCATTTCTTTTCATTTAAAAATAAATCTATCTTGTCTCAATAGGCTGTACATGAATACACACACCTAACCATATTTATAAATCAAAGCAACACATCCAGGATGTGAGATCTGCTTGTTTCCTTTGTAAAAAAAAAACAAAAACACACTATTTTCAGAAATTTCTCAAAAACTCTTTTGATTGTCAATATATATTCCTGAAAATAATTCACAGCCATACTGTACTTAAGTAAGAATTTCCAAGAAGAGCTGAGTAATTTTTTTTTCAAGAGGATTTCCATAAACAGATGAGTAAATCTTTAATGCTTTTGAGTTTTAGTTTTTCCTTTAGAAGAGAAGTTTCAACTATAGCTAGTAGGTGATGTCACGTATGCAGTTTCCTGTGCTTCCATGTTCACAATTTTGGAGAAAAACTGGACAATAATCACTAAGACAAAAATTTTGGCAACTCAAAGCACAGTTAGTTATTTAATAGCAGTCTATCTATATACCATCGCCGTTCCAGTTAAAAAAGTGAAAACTAAAATGGTATTGACGTGAAAACCCAATTATACCGTTTCCTGAAGAACAAACTGCATGCCTCGGTAACAGACTGACAATCCCAACGTAATTATTAATCTGCACCAAAATAATAGTATAATTCCAAACCGTGCTTTTTTTTTTTTTTTTATTGCCCTTGGCAGAGTGCTGTGGCATCACAGCTCACAGCAACCTCCAACTCCTAGGCTTAACCGATTCTCTTGCCTCAGTCTCCCGAGTAACTGGGACTACAGGCACCCGCCACAATGCCTGGCTATTTTCCTGTTGCAGTTCAGCAGAGGCTGGGTTTGAACCCACCACCCTCGGTATATGGGGCCGGCACCTTACCGACTCAGCCACAGGCGCTGCCCACGTGCTATTTTTCTTAATTACGCATAAAGACTTACTTGCTTTGTTTTTCCATGCTAGCTACCCTGAGGCATTCCCATCTTGAATTTAGGAGATTCATTTGCTCTTGGACTTCAGCTTCTTCATCTTCTGATAATTTCCCTTTTCCCATCAGTTGACTTCCCAATTGCAGAACATTACCAACCCTTCCTTGATGGGCTGTCAAATCCATCATGTATCCCTAACAAAGAAATATTAACAACTGTAATGAGAACTCTGGGTCAATTACTTGGGTTTTGGATTTTATTTTATTTTGCAATTATAACTTGTAGCCCATTTAGATTTATGCTTCCAGTAAAAGTATTTTAATTTTTATTTAAGAAAACTCAACGTTATTTCTAATAGGAATTAAGAAAAATGATCTCAGGTCATCTTCTGCAGAAGCAGATCCCGAGATAGTTTTCAGGGCAAGTCATTGATTAAGTATGAGCTCCCAAGTGAATTGGCAAGAGAGTTAAACTTAGCAGGAAAGAGAAGGAAAGGAAAGAAGACAAACAGGTATGTTGTCTCAGGAAAAGTACTCCACTGAGGGTACTTCAGCCCAATTCTATACAGGTACTCAGAAGCATAACTTATGCAGCAGTATTGCCTTGACACAGAAGAAAGTGGACTTTTTATTCCCATATAGTCATTGGCAAACACATTCTGGGGCTGTTTTCCAAAGGAAAACCTCACAATCTGCTCTTGTAACCCAAGCACACGAACAATTGTTTCCATCTCTAAGCTAAATTTCCAAACTACAAAGAACCAATACAGTCATTGAGAAAACAAAGACTGGCCATTATGACAAGGCATGTGCTGAGGTTCATAAATCAATGTTTTAGTTTACCTCATGAGTGTGAAATTGCTCTTTCACTTCTTCTACATCATTAGAAATCTCTCCTTGTGCTTGCAGTGCGTCCTCAGCAGAGAGAAGCCATGAGAGTACTTCTTCTAAAGCTGTCTGGTAACGGTCCAGGTTGACTTCAGTCTCCATCAATGAACTGCCAAGTGACTTGTCTTCAGGAGCTCCCAAATGCTGAACAATAAAATAAGTTGGGTGTTATACAATTAGTGTCTTTGCAGACTGTTCCAGTGCATTACATGATAAATGGAATGAAATATTTAAAATGCTAGAAACATCTACTTGCATTATCAGAGATGTGAACAGCAGATACATGCAATAGTGAGCCCGCATTTTAACATCCCACAAACACACAGAGAAATTTCCAAATAGCAGTCCAAATCCACACACAGTATTTTATTAAAGCTCTTCTGGAATACTATGAAGAGCGGATTAATATATCATCTCTTCATGTTGCATTTTAAATGCTATGAATTTTCATCCATTCATTAACGTTCTTCAATTCTTATTTATACACCTTCACATATATGTGTACACATTATTGGAACTATATTCATATCCTTCCACAACAGCTTTAAAGAAAACATCTCTTCCTGAGAGACCCTAGCTAAAGAAAATATTTCCAAATGTTTCCAGACAGACTAGTAAAGGTATCAGTAAGACAATAACAGGGAAGGGTGAATTTAACGACATTAACGATCAGTTAACAACATATGTGAATTAGACTTTACTTACAGAAGGTCATGGTTTACATACATACCAAGACATCGTCTTACAGACAATACATTCTAGCATTTTTTTTAACCCAATTTAATTAGCAGGATACTGACATTCCAAACAGCTGTCTTGGAATTTCTACTATGTGCCAAAACTAAGTGTCCATAACTCTAGAGAGAAGATCCTGGCCACGCTATGAAGGAATTGCTAAGAGTTGATCAAAAAATTAGTCTTATGACTCTTAAATTATTATCTATCTCAAAGGCATATAAAAGGAAGTAAATTGACTGGAAGCATCTGATGAGAAAGAATTCCTTTGGAGTGGCTAGAGTGGTGTGCATGGCTATAACTTTTCACTACCTGAGATGAAATAACAGAGGCAAAGTAATTTACACAATGCAACATTGACCTCTAATGTCCTGGCTGCATGTTCACAGAGATTCAGATGCGATGGGATCCATACTATCAAATGACAGGAGAGAACTCTTGGAATAACTTATGTGTCTGCTGCTTTAACCTTAGAGCAATCAACAATGGCAAACGTTTGAGAAAAGAAAAAGTCTGCAGTTAAAGTCTGCAGAAAAAGTTTTCTTTAGGTCAAGTATATTCATGGTGTGTTGCTGGGCTTTGAAAATCCTGAGGATTTAACTCAGGAGGGTTTTGTATTGAGGTAAGGGACACAGACTGTTTATGGATTTGAGCAGAGCCAAAAAAATTGGAGAAATATTTAGACAGGAAAATTCTGTGCATCCAGCATATTGCAAGCAAGCACTGGGCCATAACAAAGTTTTGCAAAGAAACCAAAGGCAGTGAAGAATAATCAGAAGCTACTTGAAGGATTTCAGAGTCTTGCCTAGACAAAGCCCAACCTTTGATGATTCTCCCTTGATATGCCTGCCTTGCATTTCCTGTCCTTCCCAATACTGGGCCTTAATCCACTGAACTGCCAGGACCAACTTATGGGTGCTTTTCCAATAAATACTCCAATTTTTAAACATTAATATTGTACACTTCCCCAACTGTTAAATCCTTTAAGATGACAAAGCATAAGGACAATTGTTGCTGTGATCTTTCCATCAAATGATGAACTCTTTTCCACTTTATAGAGAACTGGCAAAAATAGGTCATCCTGATGAGTCGAAATTGTCCAATTCTAGTTTCTCAAACTGTGCATAAGTTCTCTGAGAGACCTATTCACACGGGATCCCCTGAGCCAGGGCAAGACAATTTCTGAAGGTCTTAGCAAAACAAGTTCCATGATCCATCCCTTCTATCTCTGAATAATATTAATAATATATATCAAAGTCAGCATTAAGGAGAAAAGGTACAAAAAGGGCCGGCTGAGACATGCGTTTAGATGAAGGGTTATGAGCTCAGAAGGAACCCCTTTTTTATTTGCTACCATGCTGAAATTATTAATAATTCTATTTTTGAATTTAGGTTTTGTAAGTTATGTCCAATGGGACAATGAGGTGTGCAAATGAGCAGAGGACACAGATGCAGTATGTACCTGCCCCATATGCATACAGTATTTTCAATGTCCTGTGAGCATAGAATTCTGGCAAATTTACAATATTGTGGGACTTCAACATGAACTCAGAGAGTCTATGTCTCTTATGTCTATGATGGAATAAATGAGGACACTAATAGCCCAAGTAGATCATGATTCAAATGCAGAAAGGGGGCGATTCTGGCCAGGGACTGTGGCTCATGCCTATAATTCTAGCCCTTTGGGAGGCCTAGGTAGGTGGATTCCTTGAGCTCAGGAGTTCAAGATCAGCCTGAGCAAGAGCAAGACCCCGTCTTTACTAAAAGTAGAAAAACTAGCCAGGTAGGTGAGGTGAGCAACTCTGGGAGGCTGAGGCAAGAGGATCACTTGAGCCCAGGAGTTTGAGGTTGCTGTGAGTTATGATGATGCCATGGCATTCTATCCAGGGCCCCAATGTGACAGAGTGAGATTGGGAGAAAGAAAGAAAGAAAAGAAAGGACAGAAAGGAAAGAAAGAAAAGAAAGGAAAGAAAGAAAGGCAGGCAATTTTAAGAAAACACATAAACAAGCAAACTCTATCATATTGTTTCTTCCTCATGGCATGCTCCTGGATGAGCCACCCACTTATGCTGAAATTGATGACACTAAAAGAAAGGGAAAGGTAGGAAAACCTCTAGTTCCTTTCTATCTCAGTCCTTCCGTATTCTTTAATAAACTGAAGGTAGAGAGTATTGGTTGAATTTAAACATAACAAAAAAGTGAAACAAAAATAGTTGAGTTAGTTGTTCAAAGTTTCTACATTCTGGTAAGAAGAAAATACATATGCATGCACTATCTACAAGATATGAATTATGTAACGCTGGTGATTCTACATGACTTAGATGCTTCTATATTTGCATTTACAACAGAAATTGCATGATATAACAATGGATAGTAAAATTCAGGGTAATAACTCTAAAATTTTAATTTGATTTAGTACAATGTTAAATAGCAAATAAAAACACCATGACAAGTTGAGAGATTGTCAAATAAACCACTTTATATTTCAGGAATTTTAATGGCATTCTTTTCCTGCTTTTTGAACAAGGGGCCCTGAATTTCCTTTTTCACTGGATCCTAAAAATTATGCAGCCAACCCAGTGTGTAGGCTAAAGAAAAGTACAATCCAGTCATGAACATTTTGCCTTTTCTGGGTTAGAAGTGAGAGGAGAAGGGAGATTTATTATGCACAGTAGAATGTCATTGTTAAATCTAAAGCTGTAGAGATAGACTTGGTGCTGAAATTTGACTCTGACCTGAAATCTTATGACCCTGGGCAAGTTACTTATCCCTAAATAAGCCATAGTTTCGGCATATGTAAAATGGGAACAATAATATTTTCTACTAAGAGTGTAGTAAGTATTAAAGTGTTAAAATATTTGACAGAATGCCTGACCTTGTATAAGCACCTTGTAACATATATTATAGCTTCAATTATTACTACATTCCTGTATACATAAGAACTGTTTTGAAACATAACCTGTTTCAAGGTGACCTTCTTAAGTCACTGCCCAGATTGCAGGAGCCAGATAATTATTGTAGAAAAACATAGTCCAAAAATCTTATGAGCAAACATGATTTCTTAAAGTCAGCTCTTTTTGATACTTGAACCTCAACCTACCTCCTATTTCAGAGTTCTTAAAAATTATTAACAATCATGGGTTCAAATCTTCTCCAAATAAGAAACTATAAATACCACTGGTACTCAAGTAAACAGTATATTTTATCAGTGTGGAATTTGAATGAAAATATTAAACACTTTATGATTTGCTGATATTTACATGAGCTTAAATTTCTGTTGAATATATTAAAAGGCATATCTTTATACTCAAAGACATAATGTCTAATAATCATAAATTTTTAACGCAAATGTTTCTTCTGAGGATTTTCTAAAATGAGAACTTTTTAAAGACAACCTTATTAAAGCTAATTTTTCAAACATGAATAAACTATGTACAATTATATAAATAACTAAACTATTGTTTCTATCCAAAATGGAACTATACTAATTATTCAACTATGCATATAAAATTATGATCTAAAATTGTCATCTTGGCTGAGTAATTCTTCCTTTTCTCTGGACTACTGTTTTTCAAGTTGTAAGTCATGATCCATCAGTGATTCCCAAAATCATTTTAGTGGGTTATGACCAGGAATATTTTTAAAATAGATAGAAAAATAAAAATTATAACTCTGTCAGTTATACTAAGGATTAGTGTTGTTCAGTGAATGTTTGTTTTATATGTATACCTAAGAATGTGCATATGTATATATGTTCTGAGTTGAGATTAAAATTCAGAGAAATTTTTTCTCTTGCTGTTCATGAAATAAAATTAAAAATGGCTATTGAATTTCAGACTAAACTCATGACAGAATTTATTTAAATTCTACAGTTGTACATGTTAAATAGAACCCTTGAGATAAAACATTTTAAATAAAACTCTTTAAAAAGAGCATTTGAAAAAAAAAAGAAAGATAGAGATGGTTATGTTTTCAGTTTCTACACCCAAAAATATGTTTTCATCATCATAGAATTTCATATTGCACCTCAGCTTGAAACCAGTCAATATATATCATACCATCAATGGAAATTCTCTAGAAAACTTGATCTTTGCTATTCACAGAAGATAACAAAGAAACACCAATCATTTCATGAATGGAGATGCCAGTATCATCAACTGGAACTAATTTTTTTTTCCTATGCTTCAATACTATTTTAATTTTTGTCTTTATTACAGTAGTTTATGTTGCTCTACAGTACATTGGGCAAATAATGATTATGATGAGAGGCAAAGCAATGAATGGATGACACAATTCTGATTGTTTTCAAAACTGAGAACACTCAAATTTATCCAAACACTTCAGAAGCTTTATTACTGCCATAGAAATTGTCACCTATGTTCCTTCAACACAATGCTCATGGGTAAAGGTGGAGGACCAGGAAACAGAAAGGTAAAGCAATGAGGGAAAATAAACGACTATCACTGTTAGTCCTACAATTTCTAGGATTCTGGCAAGTCATCTCTACTGACAATTTCTAGTCATAGAAATTTCTAGTCACAGAACTTCTATGATTAGAAATTGTCCTGATAAAGTACAGAGCAATAACTCTGATATTATGCTACACATAAACATATTTTAAAAATCTAGTATTCTATTTGTCTGATCTCAGGTAAGGGAATTAACTACCTGTACCTCAATTTCCCTATCTATAAAACAAGAAAATTTTAAAAAATGTGTACCTATATATTCATAGAGTTGCTGGAAAGCTTAGATGAGATAGTGCATATAAAATCCTAAGCATATTCTAGATCCCAAGAAATGCTCTGAAATGCTTGTGTTTACGGGGCAATCTTCATTGAAAAGCCAAATGATTTTTATGAGGAAACAGTTGAACGAGCTGTGTGTATTTTTGGAAGCATGATTTGGGCAATTCAAACTGAGATAAGTCATCAAGTGGCTACATATAGGTAGTGAAACCAGCAATCCAGCAAACGACAAACCTCTTAGAAAATAGCTGGGACATTTGAAGAGGGCACGGTCTATCATTGAGTACTTTTATATCATTGATGAAACTGATCTATTTTAGCAATTTCTCCACATTCAGCCATAAAATGTGATCTGAGTTTTAAACTGGATAAAAAAATTTTATTGTTCTCAAATGCTCCAAGAACATTTTAAAATTTTATCATTCTTAGTTCATTTAAATATATCTTACTTCTTTTTTGTGGAGTCTAAGTCAATGGTGAAATATTTTTGTGTGTTCTATAATCTTTTTATCCCTCAGTAAAAGATTATTTCAGAGCTAAAGGATTATAGACGGATAACCAAGTGGTTCTTTTATTAAATAACAGAAGAGCAGTTCAGAGGAACCAGGATTAGTATCTGGAAATATTCTTGCCACATTGCTACTGTATTTTCCCAGAGATAGAACATGTAAACCAGGGCATTGTTCAAAGCATGAAAAATGATTACCGAAGTGACTTAGGAGAAATTAATCCATCATGCGACATTGTACATGGCATTCAATCTAGTGACACCGTTAAATAGGCACTTTTTAATATTGCTAGTATCTCAAATGTAGTTCAAAATAAAACCCTAATGAGGATTTAGAAAAAAAATCTGGTTGCAATTATGGCGACATTAAAATAACAATTACAACAAAACAACTACATATAAAACAGCAATAACTACAACTGCCACTATTTATTGGGTACTTGGTGTCAGTCAGTTTGCTAACCATTTAATGTGCATTACATCATTTCTTACCATAACAGGTCAGGATGACAGGGAATAGTAGGATAAAGAAATGGGAACAGAAAGAATTTATTATAGTAACTTGCCAAAAGTCACGAAGGTAATTGGTGATGCTGAGGTTTAATATTGAATTGTTTGGATCGCAAAAGACACATCTTTACCACAATTTGCTATACCTCTATTAACACATTGTAAGTGGGTCATTTTCGCACAAAATTGCATAAGAAAGTGGGTATTTTTCATACACTTCAGCGTCAAATTAGGCTTTGTGTAAAATTGCGGTATCTTTTGACCTATTGGGCATTTTTTAATGAAACTTTCAGTGTCTTACATCAAAATTAGTCCTTTATTTATTATACATAATATACATCATATTTAGTACTAGCATGTAAAATACGCGTTTACTCATTTCCTGACTAAGATGTGTTAATGAATAAAGTGAATTCAGAATCTAATTACCACTTGCACAAAATATCCTATATAGCCTCTTAAAAACTAAATAAAAATGCATATATTTTTCTTGTCTTCATCTTCACAAATTTAGAGTCTATCATTTTGAAGCTATTAAGAAAATACCTGGACTCCATTATGTCCATGAATCTGAAATTAAATGTGAAGTTCAAATGTATGGTTGCAAGTCACACACACACTATCACAAAAGAAGGGGAGACCAGAAAGACAGCTTTAAGATACAGCCCACTGGTAATACAAATGCTCTTTTTTAAATCAGGTGAAGCTAAGCAAAATATAAAGTTAACTAATACTTTCTAAAGGAAGAAATGTGCCAAGACCACCATTCAATTTCTATGCCTTCTACTAACACTATCATTTGCCTTTTTCACTATGACAGAATCTCTCACAGAACTGCTATATTGTGCTTAGGGATGCTGTGTTTAAGAATACAAACAACTGATATGTATCACACTTATGTATATTCATGAGTGTGTGTGTTCGCATGTAGGTGTATGTATTTTTTGGTCTCATTTGAAATCCTATTAAACAAAAAATTCTGGAACCAAAAATTTTCATTTCAAGTCCTAAAAAGAACAGGCCCTGGCAAGGACTACTAATTTTTCAATAGCTGTCCTTCTCTACTTTTTATATAACAGTAGAACATTTAGGGGACAATTTGGCTATCTAGAATATTTACTCAAGTTTCTACTTTTCCTTGTAATTCAGTGTGGTGTGGGCCCAATTCTTGGTCGGTAGGCTAGAATACATGAAATTTCACCATTAAGACCTAAAAGGGAATGAACACCCTCTTTCCTTTGCCTTTTCCTCCTTCCCAGAGGCCACAACACAGACATGAATATGGCAAAGTATCCTGGATCATGAGGATGAAGGTAGTATCTAAGAGATAGAACAACTACACAAAAGAATGTTGGATCCCTAAATGAGCACAGCTTTCCTTAGGAGGCCCTGACCACCACCATTTAAACACAGTTCCCCACTCCCTCCCCTACGTCTTCCCCTTTCCCCCTATTCTTAGGGTATAACTGGGTTATAGCTTTCATGTGAAAGCCCTAAATTAGTTTCATAGTAGGGCTGAGTACATTGGATACTTTTTCTTCCATTCTTGAGATACTTTACTAAGAAGAATATGTTCTTTATAGACATAAAGCATTTCATATAATCTTTATAACTACCCTAGTAAAAGGGGCCTATTTCTAGATGAGAAAACTATGAGGTGTGAGAGGGTAAATGGGCTCTCCAGTAAACCTCCATTCCCTCTTGTCATTCTGAAGGGCTGGGAGAAAATCATGAAATCTACACATTTGAAACAAGAAAGATGAACACATTATATTGGTTTTGGTATACTTCAATAAATTTATAAGTTAATATTTTGCCAGAATTTATGTAAGTTGGTAATTTCCCAAATCAGAGATTTATTTCTTTAAAGTAACCTTAAAATACTTACAAAACATCTTGGAAAACAAAATAAATTCTTTTTTTTTTTAATTTATTTTTTTATTATAGATAAAAATATATTATTTTCCTTAATACTCAATGTAACAGTAGCATAAACTTTACAATAGGCCTAATGCAAAAATACTAAGTCTTATTTTGATCAGTCCTTTAGGAACATCTTAAAAAAAATTGACTCACTGTTACTTTTAAAATAAAAATACTTGAAAAGTAAACTGCTATAGGCAAGTGGTTTTCACTCACCAAATTTTTCAAAACCAAATATGCATGTCATGAAAACTCATTATTATCCACATTAAGATACACTGCGATTTAGGCATGGTGTGATGGGTCACACCTGTAATCTCAGCACTCTAGGAGGCCAAGGCAGATGGATTGCTTGAGCTCAGGAGTTTGAGACCAGTCTGAGCAAGAGCAAGACCTCATCTCTACTAAAAGTAGAAAATCTAGTTGGGTGTTGTGGCAGGTGCTGGTAGTCCCAGATGTTCATGAGGCTGAGGCAAACTCCCAGGAGTTTGAGGTTACTGTGAGCTATGCTGCCACAGCACCCTACCCTGGGCCAATAGAGACTTTGTCTCTAAATAAATAAATAAATAAATAAATAAATAAATAAAGCACTGCTACTTAAATAATGTCTTCCCAAATGACTATAGTCTATAGAGTTTATTATAACCTATACAAAGTATTCAATAATGAGCTATGAAGGAAAATGGACCATTATGTTTTCTACACGTCCATTTTTTAAAATTTTATTTCCTAAATCATTTATAGTATTCTTAGCAATGTATCATCTATTCTATAAATCTATATTAAAATAAATTAGAAGTTATCAAGATAGATTTCTCCAAAACAGACAAGCATCAATACCTGTACTAATTTTAGCCTCATCACTTTATCTTTTATTGAAAAAAAAGAAAAATATTATTTTTGTTATTATATAATCTAAGAGTCCTTAAACCTTAAATTTTTTCTGTAAAGGTCCAGATAAATATCTTCAGTTTTGCAGGCCACTACAGGCCATCTACCCAGCTCTGTCATTATAAATTGTAGCACAAAACCAGCCGTGAACAATACGTAAGTCAATAAACATGACTATGGGGCAATAAAACTTTATTGACAAAACACAGGTACAAATCTATTTTGATTCTCTGGCTATAGTTTCCTATCTTCTGACAATCTAATTATTTCTTATGTTTAATCTAATTCCTCTGCACTTACTTCAGAACTTCCAACCACTGATTACCTCTTCTCTCTCCAATCTCTTCCTCTTCAACTAACCCTAATGGGTCACTTTCTCTTTCTATTTTATGTCCAAGTCAGCCTTCTCTAAAATCACACTGTCTTCCCCTGCCCCACTTTCATACCTGTACACAGAAATGTCTCAAAGGCATCATGGTGCGTGGACCCAGTGCCGGTACTCAGGAAACTTTTAAGTCCCTCACTTTTGAGTAAAATAAACCCAAAGTCAAGTTCAGTTTCTATAGTGTGTGGTTGGCAAAGTTATTTAATCTCAGATTCTTAGCACAAACCTGAAAATGCATATGACAACACTAACTTCAAAGGTGAATGAAAGGCTCAAAAATAATAGACACCAAATTTTTATTAATAGTCAGCATCACCCCTTCCCATGAGACCTTTAAAAAAAATCACTTCAATTGCCTCATTGTTCTTGTGTAGTACAAACCTATGATAGAAAGTTAACAACTAAGGGGAGTTTATTTAGTTCAATTAGACTTTAGGTTACCAAAAAAATTCCACTAATTTAAGAAATCTTTCCCAAATGGGTACATTTTCCCTATAAGTCTGGCTATTTCTACTTCTTTAATATACATAAGAAATTTGGATTATTTCACCCCCTTTCACATATATCACTAAATCCTGTGGATTTTCTCTTTAATTATTTTACATACTTTTGTCTTTTTTTCTTTTTCCTAAACAATGGTATAATATATAGTCTTCAGAAAAATCCTCATGGGAGGATTAAATGGAAACGCTATGAGAGAAGGGAGTTGGTTTATTTTGTTGACTATTTGACAGACTCCATATTTGTTGAATAAAATAATGGATTTTACCTAGCACATGGCATGTGACTATATTCCAACTTTCTTCATATGAATATGAAGATATTTTCTCTAAGGGAATTAAGCCAGACTCACAGCTTCTTTCCATAGCAGAACAGAGCAGAAATAGTGTATTCCACCTCTTTTGATTTCACTTGCTGCCTTACTCAGTGCAGTGTGATCTCCCTATTCTCTTCAAGAAAAGAGATCTTTTGTTTAACAACTTTAGAGCTTGCCATTTGTAATGAAAGTGCTAATGGTATTAACCCCTGGGAAGACTCTGGTCGCTTTCATCATCAGCTGCAAATTATGTCCTCTTCCTCACAGGAAGTAATAAGTTCTCTGTGCCCTACTGGTAAAAGTAGACCAGTGTTAGGGACCAGCCCCAAACTAGGCCATGAGTTCTCTCCCATGGGCTGCTCTAGATGTGAGGATGAGGGAAAAATGAATAGTCAAAACACAAAGACAAAGTTCTTTGAAGTGCAGCTGGGTTGGGAGTGTTTCCACCTTCAACCATTAGGACCATGCAACAGCCCCTTGCTTCAGCCTAGCTCTACTTTTACTGCATACACCATTGTTTTTAATCAACCATCTATTGGGGGAAGACTAACCCTTATGTCATGTTTCTTGCTGAACTTATAATTTCTAACCAAATTATTTTAACTAACTAGACTTATTTACCTTTTACTATTATTGCTCTAAGTTATATTAAAAATTGGCAAGTTTTCTAAATTTTTACATAAAATAATACTATGAAGAGACACATAATATGTTCTCTTGAACCCAAGTTCATCTTGCATATCTCCTTAGGGGGTGCTCTCCACTGTGTACAATGCTTTGATCTATAATGTTTATTCAAGCTATAAACTCCCACAGAACTTACAATCAGAAGTATAACTCATTCTTCAGTATTTGTACAGTGTAGTGTAAGCACTCCACTAGATCATCCAGCTTAACTTCACAACATAAGGGATTATTACTTTCTACATTTACAGTACAGAGACCTAATTCATAAAGGTTAGAAACTTGCCCAAAGTCATAAAGCTAATAAAAAAGCAGAAATGGGAACAGAATTCAGTATCTGTCTTACAAAAGCCTATAATATTGGCTATGTTTCTAGACATTTTTTAAATATCTCAAGGGGAAGAAAAATTTTCCACAGACATCTACATTTATAAAATTGCATTTAAAAAAATATAAGAGTGCCGTATTTTATGTGCATATTGTTATAAGTGTCTCACACATCCACAAAATTGATAGAATCATTTGATTCATCCAGTCTTTCTCATCCTTAGACCTTTTGGTTACATTTTTATATGTTTATAATATGATTTGCTTTGGTGTATAATTTCCACGTTTTCAATAGATAACTTGACCCTATAATGATTAACAATAAACTACCATGGATTTCATCAGCTCATTGTCCTAAAATGTACTCATGTTTTTAAAGTTTTAAGTCAGCATCCAAAAAATATGGTTACTATAAAGTATACAGCAACAATATCACTGGAATCATTGTTGATATATAATCACATATGGAACACATGTCAAAATTTAAAACAGCCCTATAGGTATGTTTTAACTTGTTTGCTCTACTTTACAAAATACGAATGGAGGCCAGGTGAGGTGGCTTATGCCTATGATCCTAGCACTTTGGGAGGCTGAGGAGGGTGGATCACTTGAGCTCAGGGGTTCAAGACCAACCTTAGCCAGAGTAAGACCCCAGCTCTAAAAATAGCTGGGCATTGTGGCAGGTGGCTGTAGTCCCAGCTACTCGGGAAGCTGAAGCAAGACAATCACTTGAGCCTTAGATTGAGGTTGTTGTGAGCTGTGATGCCACAGCACTCTACCAACAGTGACAAAGGGAAACTATCTCACACACACACAAAAAAAAAAAAAAGAAAAAAAAAGAAAAAAAAAGAAAAAAAGAAAAAAGAAAAGAAAAAACAGGAATGGAAAGAAACGGAAGGAATAAAAATACATTTTTTGGTTACATAGTGGAGATAATATTATATTTAAAAACAATGTTTCATTATATTTTTGAAATATGCTTAAGTAAAATCCATTTTCATATTCTTAATTTGTATAATCCTTAGGGATGTCCTACAAAATTACTACTTATTCCATTCGTTTTTGTGTATATTTGCTTTATTTCACATTATACGAAGAAGGAAACAAAATCATTGTCATATCCATAAATTAATATAAATTAGACTTCTAATATTAAAATATGATGGCAATTCAAAATCTTAACATGAAAATAATTTAAAATTAAGCAAACTGAATAGAAAAGGAAGACCAGATAAGTGTTTGGTCTGGGGAAACTATAAATCAGGAAAAATGAATTAAGGTAGAAGACAAATAGTCAAACATTTGCGTTTAGAATCTCCTAATTTACAAATGCTGAGACATAGCACAATCGGACCTATAAATCTTTGCAGGTAATTGAATTATACCTACACCCGATGGCACACACATGACATTTGCTTGGAAGGATAATGATTGCCTTATAAACCTTTTTTTTCCAATTTTACTAACACAGGTTATTCCATATATTATACTGGGCCTACGTTGCTTTTTTCCTCCCATTGCCCTAGAAGAACCATAAACTGCCCATTATCATGTGAGTAGTTTCTCCGAGTATGGATTCTCAGGTGGTCTTATTTCACTTCTCTAGTTCACTAGCACCTCAAAAAGTTAAGGCAAAAAAGGAAAGGCTGCACAAATTCTAAACAAACACATTTGTTCCTTGTCAGCAGCACATACAGCAAAACATTAAAAATGCTAAAATACTTAACCAAAACAGTATGCACAAAGGTGTTTAATGTGTACTACGTCAATTTGCCTTGACTGATTTCCCCACGGTATCATCTGAAATATTGACTGAATGCCTAGAGGTTTTGGCATGCCTACAAGACTCAAAGTTCTTTGTTTTTAGTATATAATAGACCATTTTTAGAGATATTCCTTGCCAGTGAGCAATAGATAACACTCATTGCCAATGCATTGACTATTTTTCAGAGAGAAAACAAAAAAACTGAAAAGCAGCTTTCCAAAGGAAGATTTATGACGACTAAATAGTGTTTCTAGGAGAAAAGAGCATACACCAAGAATCGGGTCAACTAGGAAGCTTCTTATTTGGTTTTAGACTTGTCTGTGTATTTATTGTCACCACCACAAGGATATTTATCCTTGTTTGGAGGGGAATTAAGAATTCAGAAAATTAAGTCTCTTTTCTCATATATTGATCATAGATTATATAACCTTGAATATGTAAATCAGGAGTTACCTCTATTGTCACTTTGCTTTTTTAAAAGCATGAAGATATTCCCAATCAATGGTAAACCTCTGTGTGTCTAGCGTATCTAGTGACAATTAATAGAAAAACTTCAAATAGATGATTTGTCATAAAATTGTTATAATTGCAGATTTTCCAGGTTAAAGAGTAACGAGCAGAATAGGCAGTATATGAATAACTTAAATACATTACACCTTTTTTATTTTGTAGAGAAGGGAAATTCTGGCTAGAAAGAGTATTTCTTCAACAAATATTAAGCAACTACAAAGGCCAGGTACTGTTCTAGGCAATATAATAAAGCCATATACAAAACAGATGAAAATTTATATCCTTACAATACTAATTATGTTAGAGAAGGCATACTAAACAAAAGAAACAAGCAAATTTGAAGGAGGTAAGTGTTACGGAGAAAAATGAAGCAAGAAAAAGGGAAATGATGTTGGCGTGGATGCGGAAAAAAGGGAATACTTCTATACTGCTGGGGGCGGATGCAAATTAATACGTTCCTTTGGGAAAGGTGTTTGGAGAACACTTAGACATCTAAAAATAGACCTGCCATTTGATCCTACAATTCCTCTACTAGGTATATATCCAGAAGACCAAAAATTACATTAGAACAAAGATATCTGTACCAGAAGTTTTATTGCAGCCCAATTCATAATTGCTAAGTCATGGAAAAAACCCAAATGCCCAAAATCCACGAATGGACTAATAAATCGTGGTACATGTATACCATGGAATATTATACAGCCTTAAAGAAAGATGGAGACTTTACCTCTTATATGTTTACATGGATGGAGCTGGAACATATTCTTCTTAGTAAAGTATACCAGGAGTGGAAGAAAAAGTATCCAATGTACTAACCCCTACTATGAAACTAATTTAGGGTTTCCACATGAATGCTGTAACCCATCTGCAACCTAGGAATAGGGGGAAGGGGGAAAGGGAGGGGAGGGAGGGGGCATGGGGGTGGAAGGAGGGGGATTGGTGAGAATACACTTGTGGTGCATCTTACAATGGT
>CAUYPK010028020.1:0-69008 GCA_963574355.1 Loris lydekkerianus
TCAGTGGCTGACCATCCCCTGTCCCTCTGCCCCCTCCCACCTCCTGGTCCTCTCAATGCCACCATTCCTTGTTTCCTAGGGATGCAGAGGTGCCCAGTCACTGGTTGACTGAAACTTATTGTCACCGTCACTCCTAAAGAGGTCCTCTGGGATTATAAGGATGACATACATACCCTCAGGATGTGTGGGAAGCCAGATTTATGGCCATTAAATTGACGAGAAGCAATGAGGGTGTTGGGACAGCTCCGAGGACAGGTTGGGAAACAAGCCAACACTCTATTCCTGATGCCACAGAACAGTGTTGAAATGGTGGGCGGGTTGCAGTTCTCAGCCTGACTCCCCTCCCCAAACGAGCAGTCTGGTTACCTAGAGAGCCTGTGGTTTGGCCAGGCCTCTCAAAGGGTTGGGGTAAGCAAACGTAGGCACAAAAACCAGAGCAGAGTTGCACTGTTCAACAAATAAGAGGTAAAGTTTCAGAGAGCAGAGGCAGTGGGGATGGCTGGTGGAGAGAAAGACCTGAGAGATGGGATATGGAGAACAGAAATGACCAGTGTGAATGTTTTCATTCTTATAGGAACTTTACACACCTCCTGTATCTTCTGTCCAGGGAAGCCTAGGCTGACCATTACAGTTGTGTGGGGTGTAGGGCAGGTTTGCAAACACGCCAGGTTCTGTGTCCAGGTGGAGGTGCAGAGCTGAATAGCATGTGTAGATGTTAGCAGCAGAGAATGCACCAACAGCTGCAGTTCGGGCTGCAGGAAAGACAATCGTGCCAATAGCTACAGAGTCCTACACTTTTCTACCCATGGCAACAATGATCTTTCTGTGATTCTAAATCAATCTGGTGGGGTGAGCAAGGAAGACAGAGCAGATAAGGAAGCAGGGGCCTGCGGAAGTGGCTTCCTGCCCAGAGACCCTGGCCACTGATGTCTGGACATGCCATTCAGTGTCCCTTTCCTTGCTCCACACTGCACCCACCAACCCACCTCTTGTCAGCCCCTTGGAAAGAGCCCCATTGCTTATTGCGCAGGGAGCAGCAACACTGAAGTTGGAAAATTCCTTTCTAGTCTAGGGCTCTAAAGAACATGCCCAACAAGCCAATCCACTTAAAATGCAAATTCCAGTGACACTAATAAGCAATATATATACACAGGCATTTACACATGCAAATGAGCAGACGGAGTGCAGGACTTCCCTCCACAGCGCCGTGCACGTGAGAGCTGTGTCTGAGACACTCCAAGAAAGTGGAGCCAAGAGGCTGCCTGCCCCTCGCCTGGCTCCTTCGAGACACACCTGGCCCTCCAGAAGCCAGAGCATCACCCAAGTTAAAGGTTCCCTGTTAAGCCGTGTGATGTGGCACAAGTCACACCCCCTCTCTGAGCCCCAGTTGCTTACACTTCCTGACCTTCTCTACCTGCCTGTGGAAACCTCCCTCAACCTTCAGGCTGCAGCCTGGTCTTCCAGAAAGTCCTCAGTCATCATTGCAGACCCTGAACTCAGAGCCCTGCTCCCATCCAGTCATCTTGGGCTCATCATTTAGCACCAAACCCACAATTGCCAAAACAGACCCCACCCCAGAAGTTCCTACTGCCAGCATCTTTTCCTTTCAGAGTGTTTGGGATTCCCAGCAGGCACATAATATTTGGGGATTTTGCCTTTGGTGTCTACATCCAGGGATAGAGGGAAAACCAGCCAACCAACCGAACAAACAAAAACAAAACAAAACTTGCAAACTCCACATATTTATAGGACAATGAAAGACCCTGATTACATTCAGGGAGCACAGGTAGGTATTCATCTGGTCACGACAGGACAGGACAGGACTCTTCCATGCATTTAAGTTTTCAATCCCATCTATCCCTATTCTCTTACTAGCAAAACTTTGATTTGGGGCCCTTTTCAATGGAAATCTTTCTAAATCATTTAACATATGTGGCTACCTTCCTAAACCATGCACAGCTCTCAGGTCCTCGTGATGAACATTTATTAACGGTCTGTGTGACAGCGTGGGTCCTCTTAGGACCAGTGACTGGTTGAGCTCTCTCAGCCCCTGCTCACAATGATCCCTTTCAGTTCTTTTATTATAACCTAAACTTCTCTAGACCTTTTAGTTTAGACCATATGTTCCTATTTCATGTGTGCAAAAAATGTGTGTAAGAACGGCCAGAATGACATACACCAACATGATAGAAGTTACTTTTGATGGTTCACAGACATTTTTGTATGCTAAAAAATATTTTTCTACCCCACACATTTGAATAGTGGCCTGGTATTTTGTTACACAGATGTACCATAGGTTGCTGAACTTGTTTCCTATTAGGTTGCTTTTCAGTTATTTTTCTGCTGAAAATAATGTTCTGATAACCTCCTTGTATATGTATCTCTGCACACATTTATCTATTTAGAAAATTTTCTAGAAGCAGAACTGCTGGATCAAAAGGCATGGATATGGAAGTTTTTCTTACCGGATTTCAAATATTCCTCTATCTAGCACACTTATGCCCCCTTTCTCTACCTCCAGCCTCTAAAGGGTTATGCCCCACCTTTGTTGGTCCCATGGGTGGGAGTGGCGTGTCCCCAGGCCCTGTGGCCTGCTCTCTGCTCTCTTTTCAGTACCTGCAATTCTGTGCACACAGCTGCCTCCCAATAAATATTTGTGTCTTATTGAATGAGAGCTCCATCTCCCCAGCCCCAGCCCACCTCCTGGCGCTCCCAGTGCGAGCCTGTCCTCCTCCTCCTACAGAGGCAGAAAATAGATGGCTGTGAGCCCGCCCAGCCTCGGCCTCCGTGCGGTGATGAGGGGCAGGATAAATGTGAAGCGAGTGGCAGTATTTCCTGAAAGCAGGAAGCAGCAGAATCTATCACTCCACACCAGAGTCCCCGCAGACTGCGAAGGAGCTGTCCACGAGACAGGGTGCTGAACAGGAGCGCGGGTCAGGGCTGGGGGTGGGAGAGAGGGTGTTGGGGGACCAGGACAGCAGCAGGGCTTGAGATGAGCTCAGTCCCCACTCTAGGAGCAGGAAATAGACTCACGGACACCTAGGGCAGAGCTAAACATTGGGAGTTTCTGCACCATCAATTTCCGACTGAATATACATGACCGGGCAGGAGTAAGGCGGAGTGGGGGGATATGGAAGACAAAAGGACGGGAAGGGGAGGCCAGACGGCAGGCTGGATGATGAACAGCTAGGACAAACTCATGCCCACCTCTGTACCCCCAGAGTTTTCACTCCTCCCTCCTCTCTGCTTCCCCCACAGCCCAACCTCCCACCCTCCGCTCACTCTGGGACCCCAGAAGATTAGAAGGCTGGGCAATCTCCCACTCCTAATCCTCAGATAACCACAGCTAGATTCCTTGATCTTCTTCTGCTCTGTCCTGTGGGGGCCATTCCTGCAGTTGGAAGACTGGACTGCTTTATCCTCAGGCTGAGCCCACTGTGGAGGAGGCTGCAATGACCAGTAGTTGACTCAAAACTTGGAGTCCCAGCAGCCGGGATTCTGATGCACTGGGGAGGGGTGCACCTACAACTGTCTCACTGCAGAAGGTAGAGAGATCTGGTCTTGCATGGCAGCTGTTGATGGCCCGGTGAGTGCTTTGGCAATGACCTTGAGCTTAAAATAGTGCTTGTACATTTCCACCAGGCACCTGTGCTTCCACTATGTGAACACACCCAGGCTAGCTTGCTGGAGAGATGTAAGAGGCATGTGGGGAGAGCCACACTGTCAAAGTCCAGGACATCCTGGACCAGCCACCGGCAACTCACTAGCTGATCACAACTCACTAGCTGAATTCGTAAGCCCAGGTGAGATTAGCCAAGCCTGGTCAAATTGGCCTATAGTCACGTGAGGAATAATAAATGGTTGTTTTGAGCCACTATGAGTTGGAATGTTTAGTATACAGCAGTAGCTAACCAAAGTATCCTCCTTACCCAGACAGTAAGAGGCATCCCAGAGATCAGCCTGAAGGAAGCGGCTGGGCCCTGTGAGAAGCGTAACATGAGGACTTGCACTGGGCCCTGATGCCCAGCTTGTCATTTATGAAATGGGCCTGCAATTGTTCCAGGAAGATCCAGTAGAGCAAATTTAGGAAATGAGAGTAGCTAGGATGATCTTAAATTCTACTTATCTCTAGTGCTTTAGATTTTATGAGTTTTCATTACATTGTGTAGAGAGCACATGCTCATTATAAAAATAACAAACCAAATAACAGTAAAGAAAGTTAAAAATTCCACTTTACAGCACCAACTCCTCTGACCCCTGCTGTGCTTGTCCTCACTCTGATTTCCTTCCCTGGAGGTTACCACCATTACCAATTTATCTGGAAACCTGCTGGGTATTTTTCACACATACACAAATACAGGTACACTTTTTTGTTTTACAAAAATGGGATAATGATAAAATATTGTTCTGACACTTTTTTTACTTAATGGACCTCTTACAAGGCTATCTTATTCTTTTTTCTCTCTCTTTTTTTGAGACGGAGTCTCACTCTGTTGCCCTTGCTAAAGTGCTATGGCATCATAGCTTGCAGCAACCTCAAACTCCTGGACTCCAGCAATCCTCTTGGGTGGCACCTGTGACTCAGGGAGTAGGGCACCGGCCCCATATACCAAGGGTAGTGGGTTTGAACCTGGACCTGGCCAAAACTGCAACAACAACAACAACAACAAACCCAGCAATCCTCTTGCCTTCACCTCCCAAGTGGCTGGGACTACAGACACCTGCCATGATACCTGGTTAATTTTTCTATTTTTAGTAGAAAGGGGTTACTCAGACTGGTCTCAAACTGGTGATTTCAAGCCATCCACCTGCCTCAGCTTCCCAGAGTGCTAGGATTACAGGCATGAGCCATGGCGCCTAGTCCATCTCATTCTTTTCAATAGGTGCATTTTATTCCAGGGTGTGATAATGCTGCAATTTCACCATGTTCCTTACACATGTTTTAGACTTGCTTGAATCTATTGCTGTAACTGACGTGAACGTCTTTGTGTCTAATACCTTTCTTCACTTTTGGTGATGTTTCTTTGGGGCTGTGCACGTAATAATGGAACTGTTCAGTCAAGGATCATGCCCACTTTTCATTTATAAATACATTTCACCAAACTTCCCTCCAAAAAGAGTAGTCAGCTGGAGAATATTTGTTTCTCTACCTCCCTCACCAACTCTGGCTAATATCAATCGTGTAAACTTTTTGCCAATGCAATAAAAAAAAAAAGATCTTGTTGTAAATTATTTTTATTATGAATAAGATTGAAATAGTTTTAGATATGTATTAGCTATTTTCATGTGTGTTTTTTTTCTAGTGAACTGCCTGTTTGTATAATCTTACTGTTTTCTCTATCAGCTTGTGATTACTTTCTTATTGAATATGGCAGGCTTTATATACTATGGTTATAAAGTCTTTGTCATACATAGCCTACATTTTCCTAAATTCATCGTGTCTCTGCCTCATAGACAGACAACTTCATGAAAATCCAAAACTATGGGTCTTAATTCATTCTTCAGATGTTTGCTGACTCCTTGTTTAAATGTAGTTAAAGGATGGAAACCTTAGGAATAGGTAGAAAACCAGGATAGGAGAACTTGCTTTCCCAATTCATTTGCTCCCTTACTAGCTGTGCCCTCTCAGGAGTCAGCTTTGGGGACATTAGAGTTGGGGGTTACAGCAGATGCCTTTGCTGTCCCATCCCATAACCTCTCGGCTCACGTTGGTGTTCACCTGCACCTGTTTATACTGACAGCCTCCAGCCTCAGTTGCCCAGGACTCTCTGCTTTTCAGCTTCTGATTGTCCCTGGTACCTCAAGAGCTTGCACAAGCCATGTACTCTGTGCACAGAGCAGCCTAAAGTGTGGGGAATTCAATGCTTCAAATGCTTTCAGAGTCACAGGATAAATGTTTCAGTTCCCCTTTGTGGGGACAGTCTCTAAGCAAATTCCTTGTTGTTTCTGGGTGGGTCCCCAGAGGAGTTGAGGTCGGGTCGCCCACAGTGCACCCCTCGGTGGAGTTCTCTCTCCTCCCTGTCTCACCTTTGCCACCCAGTGACTTCTGCTTTTTTCTATCACCCTCCAGATAAACTACTCGCACCTGGTTCCTGGTCTCAGGGTCTCCTTTTGAGAGAACCGTCCTAAGACAAGAGGAGAGCAAAGCCATTACGGGTTTCATGTGACTGTGGTGACTTTGTATACTTCTGACAAAAGGATGATTTTTCTCAAGTCCCAGAACTGAGAGCTGGAGCAGACTTTCTCCTCTAGATGAGCAGAATCTTTACCTGCAGGCACAAGCAAGCATGCTGTGACCTCACGCACAGGAGTGGAGGAAAGGGTCCCTAGCCAAACAGCTAAGGGATACAATTTCCCAATCTCCAACCTCAGAACCAGGGAAGGAGGTGTGGGCAGGGAGGGGTGAAGGTGCCAGGCATTCTGGTGACAGGAATAGACCCCCAGAAAGCGGTACCCTTTCTTAGTTGGCCAGGAGAGGAGCAGCATTTCAGTCACCAGGCACCAACAGGGAGAGCCAGCCCCCTCCTGGAAGACCGACTGAGTAGCCAGAGTAGCAGTGGCTGGCAGACCCAGACACAGGCCTGGGGTTCTGCCTGCAAAACTCATCCCCCAGTCCTTCCTAAACAAGATTGCTAGAACCCTTCCAGAGGATGCGTGCAAAGCCAGCTTTAGTGCACAGATTCAAACAGCTGCCTTATAATCAAGTAACATCAGGCAGCAGGATCACCAAGGCCTACAGGCCCGAATCACTTTCCCTGGGAGGTCTGCAGGACAGAGAAAGACCCTCCCCTTACCAAGTGGCCTTTGCTTAGGAAGCCCTAGCCCTAGGAAGGGACGTCCTGCAGCAACTTCGTTCCAAGACTAGAAACTAGAGTTACTATTATGTAGCATGTTCAGCCCTGGCCAGCGTCCGTGACTCCACAGAGGTGGTGGCAGTTTTGTGGCCTAAAGTATTTCTTCCAGGCCGTATTAGTCCTCAGCGTCCAGGCCCTCCCTCAGCGGTAACCAGCCTGTTTTGTTTCTCCCTCATCCTTCCAGTCAGATCCCCCCTAAACTTCCATCATTACTTTATGATGCAGAGCAAGCCAATGTTTCTCTGTCTCAATCTTCTCCCATCTAGACTTACCCCCGGGCCAACAGGCCCATTAAGGTGTTTTCTTAAACAAAAGAGTGAGTAAATCTTTCAAGACCCGAGAGCAAAAGGCTCAGAATATAGCCAGCTTTTAAAAATAACAGCTTACTAGCTACACCTGTAAGATGCTTACCTCTGCCAGGCTCTGAGCAGCCCTGAACCCACGGGAGCTCTCTGGGAGAGGCAGGTGGGGTACTGAAAGGAGACCCCGCTTCCTGTGGGCCTGGGGGAGGGTGCGCTGGGGTATTGGCTTCCTCTGACACTGGTGCTACTGGTCCCTCTGAGGACCCAGGGCTCTGAAGAGGAAAGGCGGGGTGGGGTGGGTTCTTGGAATCCAGCTCCTCTCTCCTGTTCCTTCAGGGATTCAGTTGGCTGGTGAGAACCTCTTCACAGGGCAGACTTCTCCAAAGCCAAAGGTAGATCTTGGGAACCACTGGCTCACCTGCCCAGGCCAAAGGATGAAGCTTCCATTGGAAGGAGGCTAGAAGGAGGCTTGGGCGACCTGGGGCAAGTCATCTCCTGTCTATTCTGCTGGCCAGTCCATCCCCGGCTGTGGAACTGGGAAGGTACTGGGGAAAGGGAGTGGAGCTGGGGCTGCCTTTGGACTGAGGCCAGTAGACCCTTGCGGTCTCCTGCAGTACCTAGGGTACCAGGTAGGGGAAGCATCTGCTGCCTAATTGCAGCCTCAGGCCTCAGGCCCTGTCTTTCTAATGAGGAAGTAACTCAGAAAGCTGGGGGTCCTGGTCAGCAGCTTTCATTAAATTGAGGTGCAGCCAGGCTATTAGGACTAGAAAGGAAGGAGGAACGTGGGGGGGGAAGGCCCAGGGGAGGGGGAGGCCAGCTGTTAAGCAGATTAGGAGGGGAGAGGATGTCGAGCAAGTGAAATAAATAAAGGAAAAGGCACAATGGGGTTGCAGAGAAGGAAACGAAGCTGGTGTAGCACAGAGGAGGCGGAGGCCCCAGCTGCGTCAGGCGGCGTCTCCACTGTGTGGCTCAGCCTCGTCAGGAGCTGAGACAGCAGCTCACAGCGAGGCGAGGCCTGGCGCCCATTCAGGCCTTCGCATCCCACACTGGCAGACGAGAAGACAATAGCTGTCCGTGTAAACAAGCGCGCAGGCAGGCTGGGTCTGCGGCTGCGGGCGGGACGACAGTGATGTGCTTGATTGCAGCATCATGGAGGGAGGCACAGCTGGGCAGCTCCTCTGGGCAGGGGTGGGCAGGGGTGAAACCAAACCAAACCCAGAAAACCCCACATTTATTGTGCAGTTTTAAGTTCTTTAGTCTCTATCAGCTCTCAGTGACCTTATTAAGGTATAATGATCCTTATTTTATAGAGGAGGAAACCAAGTCTCAGGTTAAATCAGGATCCCCAAACTACGGTCCACCTCCTGTTTGCATAAACATAGTTTTATTGGAACATGACCACAACCGTTCACTGACAGACTGTCCCTGGCTGGTTTTGAGCTACATGGGCAGACAGCAGTGAGTAGCTGTGACAGAGACTGTGTGGCCCACCAAGCCTAAAATCTTTACTGTCAGCTTTGGCAGAAGTGTTTGCTGACTCCTGGGTTCAATGGCCTGCTCAAAGTTACAGGACCAGAAAGGGAGCTGGCATCCAGCCCAGCTTTGTCCCTGAAGTCCTACAGCAAAGAGGGGAAAGGATGTGCATAGGAGGTTCCAAATGGGGTTGGGCAGGGAGTGCAGTGGGGGTGGGGGTGGGGTTGGAAAGGTAGGACCAGGCAACCTAATGGAGCTGACGCTGGGTGAAGAGTGGCAGGGGCTGGGGTCCAGCCCACTGGGAGGTCTACAGGGAAGTAAGGTTCTTCTCAACCTATTTGGCCCTAGGCTTTCCTGCCAAGACTCAGCTTCCCTGGGCTGGAGAAAGCCACCATGATCAGGATCCAACGTCTGCTGCACTCACTCCTGGAAGTGAAGTGGGGTCCAGCAAGCCTCAGGCCAGCCTAGCAGACCTGCGGGAGGAGGTGGCAGGTCCTCTCACACTCATCCTCTCCTCCTTTAGACCAGTTGGCAGCCTCTGGCTGGAGTCTGCTTCGGGCATGAGTCATTGATGTTCAGTGGAAGCCTGAGGGGGGCAAGAGCTTGAGAAAGGACAACAGAGAACCCCTTGCCCCCAGCCCTGATGGATGGGCAGGGCTCTCGGTCTGTGTTGCTGCTCCTGCTGGTGGTGATCACATCAGAGGAGCTTGAAACTCAGAAAGGCCAGGGGTCCATCTGGAAAATTGTGCACCTCCCAGAGGGAAACACAGACTGGCACAGGGGATGGTTTGGGGGACTGGGAGTTAGCTCAAAAACAGACAACCTCAAATGTGCTTGGATATCCAAGAAAGTCAATTCAATTCTATACACTGTCACTAATGATAATAGTGTATACTACAGATCATCATACCCCATAATACTACTTACTTCATTCATTCGGGAAGTGTTGGCTGGGTACCTGCCATGTGCCAGGCACTGTTCTGGGCTTGAAGGACACAGTAAGGAGCAAACGAGCTCTTGGTTTGCATAGACAGGAAGAGCCAGGGTCAGCCAAGGCACTTCTGAGGCTTGTTCCAGGAATATACCTATGTTTCCTGTACATACCCCCACCCAATTCAATTAAGGGATAGTCTACTTTTAGGATGCAGAAGTATTATAATGATCCAGGCAGAAACGACCTGAGAGTGAAGACCCAAAGGAAGCAAGGAAAGGAGTCATGTGAAAACGCAGGGAAAAGTGTGCCAGGCAGAAGGAATAGCCAATGCAAAGGCCATGAGGTGGAGAAGTGTCTGAGGAACAGCAGGAAGCCTATGTGCTGGAGCAGAGTGGGCCATCTGGAGGGCAGTGGGAGGTGAGGTACAGAGTTCTCAGAGAATGGGCCACACAGAGCAGAGGCCAGAGGAGGATGTTGCCCATCACAGAGTGAAGAAGCCCCTAGGGAGAGAAATGGAGCTCGAGAGCAGAGATAGGGCGAGGGTTGTTTTTCTTTAAATCTCCTTTAAAGAGGAGCACAGAGATGCAGTACCAGCCAGAGAGGGCAAGGGCCTGCGAAGTTAATGCTTTTCCTTTCTGAAAATGAAGCAATTGTTGCACATTCATGTGCTAACGTGCTGGTGGAAACAGCCCTGAAGAGAGGAAGATGGTAATGGTGATGCTGGAGCAGAGGAACGATTATAGGCAGCAAGATCTGCATGGGCAGGAAGAGTCAGCTCGGCCCAGGCTCTCCTGAGGCTTGTTCCAGGAAGGTACCTGCGTTTCCCATGTGTATCCTCACAATATCCCCCATTTGCAGGGTGGCCGCACACCCAGGTTTCTGTGGGATGATCCTGATGATGCCTATTTTCTGGTGTAATGATGAATAGTTCTCATAAGTGTCCCAGTATAGACAATAAACGAGATGGTCATTCTTCCTAGGAGGCAGGGACTATGTTTATTCCCATCTTACAGATGAGGACACCAAGGCCGAGGGAGCTGGCCCAAGAGTGGACAGTCAGGATATAAAACCAGGCCTGTGACTCCAAGTCCCTGATCCTGGACCCTTGTGGATAAACGTTTGGTCTTGAGCACAACAGCAGACACCAAAAAGCAGAAACGGGTCCCTCCAGGCACATGAAAGGATTAGGCTAATAGCTGGGTAGGGGTGTTAGACTCGCCCTTCAAAGAGGGGCAGTGGGGCAGTCTGCCTTTCCGGGGCAAGAGTCATCGAACAAATAATTTGAGTACAGAGAGGGGACTATGAGTTTGGAGGTCTTCCAGGACTGCCAAATTTCTTGCTTTAGACCATCTTGTCCAATGCCCACAGCTGTAACTTTTACCCAGCTTACAGTTAGCATGTGGTTTGATGATATTTCAAAATTCCAAGTGAACTAGGAAAGGTTTAAGGACATAGAAAACAATCATTGACCCATACTTTCTGCCATGACCCTTATCCTGCACCCAAAGCAGACGTAACTACTTCATCATGACATCTTTCCAGCCTCGCTACCCTCCAGTGATCAAAGTTTGTCTTAAAAAGGAACCTCTTGGCTGTATTTTATTTAGGTTGTATTTATTTAGCTGTATTTTTCCTTTAAGTGGGGGCGATGCACTAAATAGATCCCAGGATTTTTTGTGTTTCCCTTATCCACGTGTGTTTATACTTTCCATCCCTGAGTCCGTTTCCCTGTGCCCGCCCTTCAGTGAGAGCAGAGAACAGAGGAGAAAGAACAGCCGAAACATGTTTTCAGGCTCAGCTGAAATAGGTTTTTTTCTCCGTTTAGAAAAGGACGTATTCTGCCGTGAGCATTAGCTGTGACAACCACCTTCATTTTGACCCCAGACCAGCTACCTTCTTCTTTCTGAAATTTCCTACATCAACTGCTCTCTCTTCTCTCTTTTTCTTTTTCCCTGTAACTATTTCTACAGTGACAGATGACAGATCAAGGAGTAAGGGCTGGGTCAGATGGCATCCAACACATAGGTGGATGCAGAATCTGAGATATCAACCAATGACTTCAACTAAATTTATTTAAGGAAAAATCAATGGGAAAGAAGTGAAATTAAAAAGCAGCTAATTGTTTTTAAGGGAAAACTACATTCACTGGGTATTTTAATAGTCTTTACTCCTGTCCATTGACTACCTGATGATATTCACCAGGTATGCAGTCTATCAGGCTGCTCCAGGATTTTTAAATACCCGACATCCATTACTTCACGAAATGTTCACAGACATTCCTGCAAGGGTAGGGACTACATCTTCATTGAAAAGATAAGTCCCCCACCTAGTAAGAGGCAAGGCGTATGTTTCGATTCTTCCCACTCTTCCCTTCTTCCTAATTTCCAGAAATGAGTAGGAGTCTGTAGACCATTCCAGGAATGAATGGTCGCCTAGATCCATTGGCCAGCCACTGATGAGAGAGGTGAGAACGGATAACCTGCCCTGTAGAGATACCAGGAGCACAGGCCAGGGGGCGGGAACTGAAGGTGCTAAAAGGTAACCAGGTGTCAGGGCCACAGATCCAAGGGCTGACTTGAGGCTGTTACAGGAGGTCGGAGGGGAGAGTATCTTCCCTGTGTACGATTACGTTAGGGACCCAGAGGAGGTCTGGAGCAGCAAGCTCACAGCCTTTTGCCTTGCAGCTTTATTTTATTTATTTATTTATTTATTTTTTGAGACAGAGTCTTACTCTGTCACCCTGGGTAGAGTGCCATGGCATCATAGCTCACAACAATCTCAAACTCCTGGGTTTGAGTGATCCTCCTGCCTCAGCCTCCCATGTAGCTGGGACTCACAAGTACCTGCCACAACACCTGGCTACTTTACCTGCTTGTAGAAGAAATGGAATCTCACTCTTGCTCAGGCTGGTTCTGAACTCCTGACCTCAAGCAAACCACCGGTCTCAGCCTCCCAGAGTTGCTAGGACTACAGAAATGAGCCACTGCAGCCTGCCTACCTTGGGGCTTTAAACACAATAACTCCAGGACAAGCAGCTTTACCTACCTTGCTTCCAGATCTTTGCCCAGCCCAGGGTCATGTGCCTGGTTGCCAAGGCACCCTCATGCCAGTGTGTATGCCTGTGGTGTGTCCAGCTTAATTAATCTGTATCAAGAGAGGGTGCAGGAGTGATCCCGGCAGAGCCTGGGAAATGACTGCACAGGAGTGAAACAAAAGAGGCCTGCTGGACTGTGACAGTTGGTATTAAAATACTACAACTCACTTCATATCCAGAGTCAATGCATTATATTCCTAATAAATAATGGGTTACTGCAGGTTAAGTGTCTGTTGCCGCATTCCAATTGTTGATATTTAATTAGCTCTAAAATTAAAATGTTCTTTTATCACCACACTGCTAGGACCACTTTATTCCTAATTGATTGAGATTAAAGTGTCTCCCAAAGATCCCGGTGTCCCTTTGTCAGCCCAAGTGTGAGAGCATTTAATGAAAACGTTTGACATTTCTAAGTGTGACATAAATATCTTTAAATTAAGCAAAAGATGGGGTTTTTTTTCCTTTATATTTTGTAATCAGGGTGCTGATGGGCTGCAGAAACACTTTTTAATAGGCGTGAGGTTTTATGAGCAGAGTAATGGCTGGGAGACGATTCAGGTTGGTTGTGACAAGGTGGCAGAGGGGTCAGTTGTCTTTTGTTGGGAAGAGGCTTGGTTTGTAATTGTTTTCAGGTTTGAGGTTCAGGAGAGGAGGCAACAGGAGTGGAGCTTTCCTGAGACCCCTCTGTTTGCCTGGAGGGCAGGGTGGGAGAACAATTTCATGGAAGGAGGACAGCTCTGGGACTTGATGAGGAACCCAGCTCAGCCACTTAGGAGCCAAGTGACCTTCAGCAAGTGACTTGGTCCGTTTGAATTTCTATTTCCTAATCATCAAATAGGAATAATAGCACCTGCTTCTCAGCAGCATCTGGGGGATAAATGTTGATTGTGTTGGTGAGAGAACTGCACCAGGGCTGTGGCTACTACTTAATAAGTGGTGGCTATGAGCAGCCCCTTCTAGAGAGTTTGAATGTATTTGAAGATGACTCAACTGATCATCTATGATGAATAAGGCAGGGTGAGGCTCTCAGTGCTGTGAGAGAGTTTTTGAGCTCTTTGAAAGTTGAGCTGACTGCTCCATGCAGCGTCTGACCTCCCCACCTTGGTGACATCTTGAGGGCCCCCCAAGCTGGGCTCAGCAGGTGGTTCTAGCCAAGCACATTGCCTGAGACCCTAAGTGCCACTCGCCAGCTAAGCTTTTGGGGTCCAGTCCTCCTGGTACTCCTCCCTGTCTTAGATCCAACCCCAAATCTCAAATGCTAATGTCAGCACTGTGCTCCCTCAGCTGGCCTCCTGGCATTAGCTACAGGACAAGTTACCACACAACTTAGTGGTTTAAAACATCACCTGTTTATCCTTTCACCGTCTCTGTGGGAAACTAGGCACACTTGCCCTGGGTTCCCTGCTTCAGGGTCTCATACAAACTGAAATCAACTTGTCATTGAGGGCTGGGGTCTCATCTGAAGGTTCAGATCTCTGTCCAGGCTCCAGTGAGCTCAGTAGCTCAGGAGTTTGAGATCAGCCTAAGCAAGAGTGAGACCCTGTGTCTGCCATCCTGGGAAGTAAGAACCAGAGCCTCAGTCTCAGAGCACCGTGACATGAACAAGGAGCCGCCTAAAGGGTAACTGAGCCTGTAGCAGGGGCTCTCCCCTCCCCCACCCCCGCACTGCGGTCCTCCAACTTTACTCCAGCCTCTCGTTCACACGGCTTAGCCTTGCATGGGTCTGGATGGCCACATCCTTGTGGCAGGGTGTCTCAGTCCATTTGTGGGGATGCAACAAAATACCTGAGACTAGGAAATTTACAGAGAACAGAAATGGAACAGCTGGAAGTCCACGATCGGGGCACCACAGGTTTGGTGTCTGGTGCAGGCCCTGGTCTCTGCCTCCCACATGGCGTCTTGTTGCTGTGTCCTCCTGAGAGACAAAGGCTGGGGCTTCGCAAGGCAGAGTGGATGGAAGGGGCAAAAGAGGCCTCACTGGCTCCCTCTGGCCTGTTTATTTTTATTTTATTTTATTTTTTTGAGACAGAGTCTCACTTTGTTGCTCTCAGTAGAGTGCTGTGGCGTCATAGCTCATAGCAACCTCAAACTCTTTGGGCACAAGTGATCCTCTTGCCTCAGCCTCCTGAGTAGCTGGGACTACAGATGCCCTCCACAATGCCCACCTAATTGTTTCTATTTTTAGTGGAGACAATGCCTCACTCTTGCTCAGGCTGGTCTCAGACTCCTGAGCTCAAGCAATCTACCTGCCTCAGCCTCCCAGAGTGCTGGGATTACAGGCCTCAGCCACCTGGCTGGCTCCTCTGGCCAGTCACCAATCCAATTCACAAGGGTGGAGTCCTCGGGGCCTAACTGCCTCCTAAGGGCCCAAGGTTTAACATGGTGGCACTGGGATTCAATTCCACTATGAAATCTGGAAGGGACACAAACATTCAAACCACAACACAAGGATTATTTAAAACCAGATGAGTGATGAAAGCTGATTTTATTCACTTGGAAAGGATCTTAAAGATTGAATTTTACCCCCAGCTATTGCTAGAAGCCCCTCTGCAAACAGCTGGGCCACCTCCTCTGCAGTTCATCCCACTCCAAGAAGTCTCTGGAAGTTTGACAGCTTCCTCCTGCACAGAACAAAATCTGTCTCCTCATTGCTTCTGCCAATGAGTTTCTGGGCCACTCTAGCTACCCAGACCTCCTCCCCTACACCCCTCATGCAGGGGCAGACTTTCCCCAGCCCTATCCTGTCCCTCCCCATGGAAACAGCAGGATTTAGAAACAGGCCTTTGATGTCTGTACCCCTGAGACTCTGGAGCTGTCTGCTGCTGTAGCCTGAGCTACCCTGTCCTGACGAATGCAGCCCCTACCCAGCACCACTGTTCCATTCAGCTGCTCTGATTATGGAGGGAGGGGGAAGCTGGGTGAACACCGGGAGTGCTGGATGTTTCCATGCAAGGCTGCAGATGTTTGCTCCATCAGTAGTTACTTGGCTACAGGTGCGCAGCGTGAAGGCTGTGGGAAGCCAGAGGTAACAAGCTGCAAACCTGTATAATCCCATTTCCCCCTGAACATGGCATGGAACCTACCAAGATCCTTGTCACAAAGAACACGGCCTCCCAGAGACAGCACACAGGAGCCCATGCAGGCATGAAGCCCCCCAGCTGCTGCATGTGGTTCTCTGCCAGGGCCTGGATTGGAGGGAGAGAAATTCTGTGCTGTAGCCTGTTCACACTGGCTCTAGCATGTTTACCTGGGAGAAATAGCCCTAATTCCCATGAGAGGGGGTGTTTGGGGATCACACTTCTATTTGGCTTCCTCCCTGTAAATTTGTTGTTCAATTGACAAGGACAAGATCGGATGCAAAATGTATTATTTTCTGAGTTTGAGACTATCTGCTAAAAAAAAAAAAAAAAAAAAAAAAAATCACTTGTCTTGTGAAGTTCAAACACATTTATGAAAAATAGCAGATGCCTATTCAATTAGACAATTAGTTTTAGGAAGAGAAAGTTAATCAGAAGCGTTGCTCTGATAGCAATTATCTGATCCTGTCTTCCGGGGAATATCTGCAGATGGTCATTAGCTGTCACACTCGCAGCCATTCACACGGGCTCCCACATGCTAGGTCCAGCCTCGTGCATTTCCTAATGCCTCGGCACCATCACCTTGAGGGAAAGAAGAACAAAGACATACGCCCCCCCCCATCCCCGGAAGGCCCTGGTGGGATGCTGGCAGTACCGATCCTCAGAGGTGTCTACGTACCCGCAAGCAATTTTAAAAAGTAAATGGGGGTCAGGCTCTATCTGGGAAGCCAGTGACAAGCTCTTCAAGGCCCAAAACATAAATTGTGCTCAGACCCTCGCTTCTAGAAAGCTCTGTTCCCTCTTATCCTTCCAAGCAGAATTCCCATGGCTCTCCAACCCACACACTTGGCTTGCAGACAATCTCACAAGTGCATTTACTTCGCAAGTAGCTTGGCCCCAGCCTAAAGTGAATTTCTCAGTGCAAACCAAGAACATCCCCAAAGGGACACAATTGGCTAAGGCCCTTAGAGGAAGGACAACGCTGCCTGCTTCCCCTCCCCGCACGCCCACCTACACACAGGCCTTTGAGATTTGCCAAAATGGCCCCAGGATGATGGTGGTGGCTACAGGAAGAGCCCGTCCAACTCCAGAGCAAATTCTTGGGACCAAGCCAGTCCCAGACCAGCACAGTGATTACCCCTAAAAGAGCCTCTTCCTGGACTGAAATGGCTCTGCCACCAGAAGCAACCCTGGCTGCAATAGGAGGAAATGGCTTTCCGTGGCGTTGGCGTGTTCCTGCAGGGCACTGTTTTATGTTCTGACTGTCCATAATGGGATTTAATTATAATGAATTCCCCTTAACAATCAGGGGACATGGATCCTGACTGTTTGCAAATGTGTTTGCAAATAGTTGAATGATTAGACCTATGTATGCAACCCCCCTCTTGCTGTGCCTAAAGTCTGAAGTCGGGGGTCAGGATACCAGGCAGCTTGGAGGAGGTAGGCTTAGAGGATGTAGGACCAGCCCTTGACTTTCCAGGCTATGAATGTAAAGGCTGCTCTCTGTCCCAGGGCCTTGCTTCTCCTGCCTAGCGCTGGGTTATATGGGTGGCATGTGATAAAATGTATGTGCTAATTCAGGTAAGAGCTTGAGCCATGATGGTTTGGAAGAATGCGTTCCATTAATATTTATATGACATAATCTATACAGGGGGTTCCAAAAAAGTATATACACATTTTAAGAGATTTTGCTGGAAGTAAATTATATCATTCCCAGAAAATATATGAATTGGAGGTAAAATGGATTTGCATAGCATGTCTGCATACACTTGACCAACAGTGCCTTCAACTCAACTTTGAAAAGTAATACAGAGATAACATCACTTAAAATATGTATACATTTTTTGGCAACCTCTGTAGTAATAAGTAGTATAAATATTATCACTGCTGTAAGCGCTTTATATGTATGATCTAATCTAATTCTCAAAATCATCCAATGAGGTAGGTATATCGCCTTATGCTCCTAATCAGAGAGCTGGTGCTAAGAACTTGCCCAAGGTACATAGACCCAAAGTAGAAAACCCAGGGGGCTAGGAAAGTATATTGGTTATCTATCACTGCTTCACAAATCACCTCAAAACTTCACAGCTTAAGACAATGTGCATTTATTATCTCACAGTTCCTGAGGGTCAGGCACCTGGGTGTGACTTAACTGGGTCCTTTGCTTTGGGATCTCTCACAGGCTGCAATCAAGGTGTCATCCAGGGCCGTGGCCTCATCTGAAGGCTTGACTGAGGAAGACTTCCCTTCCAAGTTCACTTCTGGGGCTGTTGGCCATGTTCAATTCCTTGATGTTTTTTGGGCTGAGGGCTCCTTTTCCCAGATAGCTGGTGACCAGATGATCTCTCAGTGCCTTGACACACAAAGAAAGCCAGAAAAGGAGAAAGTCTACTAGTAAGACAGAAGTTACAAACAGCTGGGCATGGTGGCTCATACCTATAAGCCTAGCACTCTGGGAGACTGAGTTATGAGTATTGCTTGAGCTCATAAGTTTGAGACAAGCCTGAGCAAGAGCAAGACCCCATTTCTACTAAAAATAGAAAAATTAGCTGGGCATTGTGGCAGGCACCTATAGTCTCAGCTACTTGATAGGCTGAGGCAAGAGGATCACTTGAGTCCAAGAGTTTGAGGGTGCTATGAGCTATGATGTCATGGTACCTTATCCAGGGTGACAGAACGAGACTGTCTCAAAAAAAAAAAAGACTGAAGCTGCAGTCTTTTAAAATGAATCTCAGAAGTAATATCTATTACCTTTGCCATTTTTACTTTGGTTAGAACAAGTCACCAGGTCAACCCACAATCAAGGAGAAATCACACAAGGTGTAAATACCAGGAGGTAGGCATCACTTTAGATCATCTTAGCATCAGCCTGCTGCAGAGAAGAAGGGGGCAGCCAGCTCTGCTGCCCACAAGCCATGTCTGGGATTAGGCAAACATCTATAAAGCTTAGAGGCATGTGTTTCCTACCTGCATGCAGAGCAATTTATTCTACTTCCAAGCAGTTTCTTGAGAGGGTGGCCTCCTGACAGCTTATCCCTGCCCCTCTCCGTAGACATCAGAGTGAGTACCCAGAATCTTGTTTCTGAAAGTGATGCTGAGCTCTGCTACACAACTTCCCCCCACATACCCCTAACCTTCCTTATACCTCTCCTGACTGAGGGGTTGATCCATTTGTTGATGCATTTACTGAGCATCTACTATAATTAGCGCAGTGCCCACTAGTTAAGACATAGAGATAAAATACACAGGTCCCGGCTTTCAAAGAGCTCCAGTTCTATTATCTAGGCAGAAGATTGTTTTCAAATGCAACATAGCTCTAGGGAAAGAAGACTCAGAAGCCTTTTCAATTATAGCCCAGATGACTCGTGTGACAGTGGAGGTTATACAGGATGCCGTGGGAATCCAGACGAGAGCAAATGCATACAGGCTTGGAAAGGCGGCACTAAGGGGTCTGCCCTGGGGGGAGGTGATGCTTGGGCTGCTTCTGGAAAGTTAATGAGGAATCAGGGAAGTGGTGGTGGGTGATGAAGGGGTCCCCAAAGAATGCAGCTGATAGAAGAGTCCAGAGGCCCGAAGGAGCTCAGCACTTTTGGGGGATTGGAATTTATCTGGTGGGGCTTTCAATGTGGTGGGATGAGGGTGCTACAGGTTGTGGAGATGTGCTGGTTGCATCCTGGAGGTCTTTGTCCCAGCAAGAGCATTAACTATCATCAAATACTCCATGAGTACTTACACATACCACATGTGATCCTCGCCCTGGGAAGATAGCCATGAATAATACTGAAAAGGTCTGGGGTTCCCAAGACTAGACTACTTCCCTCTGACACCAACTGGAAAGTTTGGAGAGTCCCCAAGACCACCCTCAGGTTCAATAATTCACTACAGGACTCACAGAACTCAGCAAAGACATTATACTCACAGTTACAGCTTCTTACAGTGAAAGGTTACAGTGAAAACCAGCTAAGGGAAGAGGTGCTTGGGGCAGGGTCCGAAAGAGACCAGGCATGAGCACTGCTGTCCTCTCTACATGAAGTTATGGACAGTATTATTCTACCAGCAATGAGGTGGGATAACCCAATCACAGTTGCTCACCGAGACTTTGTCATATAGATATGGCCTGTGTGGTTGACCTTAACCTCTAGCCCCTCCATAGGTTAAACCCAACGCCCTCCAACCCCCATCATAATTCACATTGTTATCAGAGATTATCTGGTATGGCCCAAGACTCCAGGTGAACAAAGACTCTGATGAAGCTGGAAATTTCAAGGGCTCAGAGGTTCAGTACCAGGAGCCAGTGACAAAGAGCCAAACCTTTCTTTGGGCAAGGTTAATCCTTTACTGTACAAATACAGACTCAGTTCCTGGTCTCACATAGTAATGCATTCTAGTGGGGAAGATAGTTCACCACTCTGCCAACACAATCCCACCAGCACCACCGCCACCAACATAACTATAATCATGAGTGCTGTGAATAGTCAGGAATACCGCAAGAGGCTGGGCCAGAAGACAGACAGAGACTTCACTCTTGGGGCAGGGAAGGAAAACACTTCTGAAGAGGGGGCTTTGGAGGGGAGACCTGAAGAATGAGAATGAACCATTGTGCATGGTAAGAGCTGAAGTGCATCATTCTGGGCAGACGAATGTCAAGTACAAAGTAGAGAAGGAGAGGGCTTGGTGTGCTTGAGGAATAGAAAAGAAACAGATGTGGCTGGAAACAGGGAGCCAGAGGGAACAGGCGTGGAAGGGAGCTGGGCAGGCACGTGGTGCACAGCTTTGTAGGTCACTGTCGGGAGCTGGAAGTTTATCTCAGAGCGGTGGAAACCCAGCCAGGTGATGGTGTTTGATTCTAACTCTATGGAAAAATGGGCTGAGCATGACACATGCAGCATCTGAAGGCCACCTTATATGAGCCAACATCCTTCAGGGATGCACCCGGGGGAAGAGGCTCTCTAGGAAGGCATGTGGAAGACCCTCTGGGGAGCAGTGAGAGATGAGAAGCACAGAGACCCTCACAAAGGCTGGGAAAAGAAGCGAAGACCCTCTTTGCACACCTGAAGAACACGCTGGGTGTCGTGTGGGCATCCAAGGGCCACATCCTTATAGCCACTGTGTGGCCTGTGACGGATGTGGAAGAACAGGATGTGCATGAAACCTCAGGGACCTTCCTTGGTCTCAGAAATCCCAAGAGAGGTGACTTTTCTCTGCATAAGACTGGAAGTCTGTGTGTGTGTGTGTGTGTGTGTGTGTGTGTGTGTGTATCTAACATTTTGAATCAATCTCTAAGATCATGTAAAATGTTGTGGTCTACTTGTCTAAAATAATCTAAAGCGATTGGAGGTTGCGATGGTAAAATCTGCAGGTGGGTGAGGACCATGCGCCCTGAGGGGGAGCAGGTGAGCAAAGCCCTCAGTGTTTACATGGAGAGGAGGGGAGGGGTGAAGGTTCATGCTCAGGAGGCACATGGAGGGGCCCAGAGTGGCCAGGTAGCCCTCCTGAGGCACAGAAGAGCAGAGGAAGAGCTTTCTTTTGGGAGCGTAAGGGACATAGTGTGCACGTGACTAACACTTGCTGAGTGAATCCCTAAGAAGCCCACACGTGCCCCACTCTGCCCACACGCTGCCCTCTAGCCTTGTAGGGTCTCCTCTGCAGACAGCAGGGCTGGCGTGAGGCTCTCAGGAGCACTGGGCTGTGGGGGCAGGGGTGTTCTCAAAAGGTGCCAGAGTCCAGGAGGGCGGGTTCGTGGGGAAGGGGAGTGATCCACACTCAGCCGGGAAGGAAAACGCTTTCCCTTCTATCAGCTCTGATGAGAATGACGGTCTGCTCTCCAGGCCCTTCAATCTTTTTCTATCATCATCTTCTAAGCCAGGCTGCTGAGCATAGCGGGCTCGATGTGGTTAAATCACTTAGTGGCAGAAGCTCCTGCCCACACAAAACCCTGGGGAAGCCGAAATCGTCCCTCTCCACCTCGGAGACCACCTAGAGGCCGGGGAGGAGGCTTGAGGACAAGGGATGGCCCAGTGCTCTTTGGGCATTGTGTGCCTGCCCCTCACTTGACCCAATGCAAAAAATAGTAATTTATGATGGGATGAGGCCTGCGGGTTCGATACCCAGACAGTTTGAATCCTGGCTCTGTGCTTACTGGCTGTGCAACCTTGGGCAGGCTGTTGATCTCTCTGGGCCTCTGTTTTCTCATTCTAGCAAGGAGGGGGTAATAATGGTAGGCAATCATGGGATGTTGCAAAAACTAAATGGGTTAATGTAGGTAAAGTGCTACCGTCACAGACAGGTTAAGTATCACTTATCCAAATGCTTGAGATCAGAAGTATTTGGATTTTTTTCCAGATTTTGGAATGTTTGCATTATACTTACCTCCAGCATCCCTAATCCCCAAATCCAATGATCATTGAATCAGTGCTCAAAAAGTTTTGGATTTTGGAGCGTTTCGGATTTCAGCTTTTCCAATTAGGGATGCTCAGCCTGTGGCAGGGGCTCATTCATTTGTTGGCTGCTGTTGTTATTAATTGAGTGACGTCAAGTGGAGCTCTGTGAAGGACCCCGTCGTCCCTGATGCACAGAGGAAGATGTTGAAGCTCGGTAGGGTTGATCGCCCACATCCCAGAGATGTGACTTAAGGTAGGCAGTGGGCTTCAGAGCCGCCCAGGTCCCCTGGGAACTCTGGCCTGATGGTGACTTTCTCCTGCAATTCCTGAGCTTAGTCACAAGCTGTGAATCTGGCCTGGGGCTCAGGAAGCAGAAGAAGAGCAGAGCTGGGCAGGGGATCCTCCTTCCAGAAACCACAGATCCTAGTGTCCCCTGCACCCAGGGTGAACACACACCCACTTCCCTCAGATGAATTGAGGATCCTGTTTTGTCCCTTCTGGAGTGACAATATGGGGAAAGTCATAGAGTGGAGGCAGGTAAAAGTAAGAGGGTGAGAGGGAGGGGGAGGGGGCAGGGGCACCCCCACCCCCAGCAGAATGAACACAGACACACACTCCTTGGCAGATGCTACTGTTTATATTGATCTACCCAAGTTTCAGAAGCAAATTGATCTTGGCTTTGAACAACTCATTTAGGATAGAGAAACCTTTTCAAATGGTGGACAGCCTGGGCTGGCTGTGCTGTGAGTTCACAGCCATAGACTTCGAAGGTCTCCCAGGTGCCTGGGCTGATGTAAAATCTCCAGCCTCAACCAGGCCACCAGGGTCTCCTTGCCTGCCTGCAGCAGGGACAGGGTGACAGGGTTGACAGAGGGCAAGGGCAGCGTCCCAGAGGGAATAGGATCAGCGTCCCATGGAATGAGGATCAGCCTCAGTTGGGGAGGGAGCAGAATCCTCAGGGACAGACCAGGCTTGGAGATTTGCAGGGGCCTTAGGGAAACAGACACCTCCCTGAGTGGCAGATGGGAGGGGAATGGGAAGGACACATGTCCAGGAAAATTCTGAAAAAAACCTTGGCCTCCTCTCTCCGGAAGTCCAGCCCTGGGGGGTGTATCTGCTTCCTTGAAAAGGGGTCATTGCCAAAAATGTCAAAACCACTTACTTACAGAGCAGGTGACAAAAGTGCCTCTCTCCAGAGATTAAGCAGGAGGACGGCCATCGGAAAGCAAATATCCTGGTGTCCCTTGGGCAGAGTGACTGTGTCACCTGCTTCTGCCCAGGCACCATGAATAAGGGTAGCCATGAGGTCCTCTCATGTCCCACCAGTGGTTGCCAATGACAGGAAAGGCACAGGTGGGGAGAGCTTGGGACAGGAGCGGGCTCTGAGACATTGGGGCGTGAGACGAGTGTGTTATTGTGCCTGCACACACAGAGAGAGAGAGGAGGGCCATGTCTCTTAATAAGGGGGGGGGGGAGCGCGAGAATTATTACCCGTCATATGAGCCCAAGATGAAATCTAGCAGCCCTAGGTGGGCATTCACCACTGATAAAAATCTATCTCCCTGCCAGCTTAAAGTGCTGCTTAAAAAGCTAATGTATAATTTAGACTGTGCAATTTGGGAATGGGCTTCTACAGGGCGACAGCTGAGACTCTCCACTGTGGGTAAAATGGCCCTGGAGGAACAGTGGAAGGGGAGTAGTCCTAGACTAGAGGTGCTAGGACACAGTGGGGGTGAGGGGAGCCTGTGATAGTTCTTTAAAAACAGACGACCAAGGTGGGCGGGGGCTCAGCTGCATCCTTGCTAGATGAGGGGCTAGACTGTTTTCAGGGCAGTACTGGGCTTCCCTGGATTTCCTACGAGACTCCAAGCCATCAGGGAGCAGGGAGGACAGGTGACATCCTTGTCTCTGAGCAGTTCTTGGAGTAGGGCAGAACAAGAAGAGTGTCCCCTGGAGGGACAGCAAGGATCAGAAGAGGACCTTGCTAAGGCACCTTGGGCAGAGTCCCCCCCCCCCCACTGCTCCTGTGTGGATGGAATGCTGTCCCCTGACCTCAGGACCACCATGCATTTTGGTCACCCAGGAACACCATGGAAAGAAGATCTGTGCAGAGGCAATTGGTTAAGATGTCCCACTGGATTAGCGTGAGCCCTAAGTCCAACGGCTGGTGTCCTTGTAAGGAGGAGAGAGACAGCCACCCCCAGGGAGAAGGCCATGAGATGGTGGAGGCAGAGGTCAGCATGATGCATCCTCAAGTTCAGGGACACCAAGGACTGCTGGCAGCCACCAAATGCAGAGACAGGACATGGAGCTCGTTCTCCTCCTGAAGGAGCCAGGCCTGCTGGGAGGACTGGGAGAGAGCGAATTTCTGTTGTTTTAAGCCACGGGGTCTGTGACCATTTCTTGTGGCAGCCTCTGTGTCCCCAGTCCAGGTCGGGGGATGACTGCTGATGTCCAGACTTGCCGTGTCCAGACTAACCTGGGTACCTACGCCTCAACCCCCAAATCTGTGTGGCTTTTTACCATTCCCAGCGTGCTGCCTCCCATAGCTCTGTAGAACGGGCAGTGCTAGTGTCACGGATTCCACTTTGCAGATGGAGCTTCTCTGCAGATCTGGCTGTCTGTGCTGTGCTTGTCAACAAGTAGAATCTGGGAGGAGGCAGGGCACACGTGGCAATTCCTGCTGTCCCCTGGCCAAGGACCTCTGCAAGTTCCTCACTGCCTTTCAGTGGCCTCTCCTTGCTGTTCCCTTATTACCATCCTCTTCTGCTCAGCGCGAGGAGCCCCACTCGCTTCTGTCCCTCCCAGACTCCAGCCCACTGGGTGCAGCGGGGGAAAGAGAGCCATGGTAGCTGTGGGTGGGCCTCCCTGCAGGTGGCCGCCATGGGGGACCCAGGCAGGTCACTGGTGGTGCAGGCAACATGGGCGCCCATAAGCACATCGATAATCATAAAAGGAGGTAAAGTTTATAGTCTGGGCCATTTCAGGTACCAGAGGAAAAAAAACAATGTATGAATTGCAACCATGAAAGATTTACTGCATCTGTCAGTGCAGATAGAGGGGTTGGCTGGAATTATTGCAGCCGGGAAGAATTGTGTTTTAGGATCTGCCCCAGGTATTAATTTGTGGCGAGCTTATCCTGTCAGGAACATACAATGCTCATGGTGACGAGAAGTAATACTTTAAAGGGCCTTACTGCCAATTGGACAGGAGCGGGGAGTGGAAGCCCAGGAGGCAGCTGATCCCCTTAGCAAGGTTTTCCAATAAGTTCCAGATGAAAAGTGTGAGGCTGCTTAGTAATATCATCTTTGGAGACTCTCAAACTAGATCTGCCTCCATCTATCAGGCCAGCTCGTGGATCATTCTCCTCCCCGATGCCCAGAGTGACGCCATCTCTCCTACTCACTGAGGGTCTGGCAGACCTCAGGGTGCTGGGGGTCCCAGGTGACAGCCCACACTCCTGAGACCTGTGTGGATGTCAGGCACAGTGGGCCCTGTCCTGTAGTCCTCCCTGAACAAGTTCAAAGAGAAGGGCAAAGATTTGGGGAGACCCCTGCAGACTCTCTGGGAAAAAGGTATTCTGTGACCTGCAGTCCACACTTCCCTGCCTTGTCCCAGAGTCTGAGTACCTCTTTTTTTGCAGCCTGGAGACAGACTGTCCGGCCACTGCAATCATTATCCTCTTACCACACACTATTGCCCTCTCCTTGGTCTTGGGGATATCTGGTCCAATCTGATTTTTTGCCGAATGCTGTATCCAAAACTGGGAAATGATTCAGAGAACATGCCAATTGTACTCTCTGTTTTGAATCCTCTTCAGGTTTGAATGTTGTTATGACGATTCTGAAGCTTTTGCCCTCAGTGGATTCTGTGCTTCCTTTCTTTTGTCCTGGCCCACCTGCAGCTGATGTATACAGCAGATGCTGCAGAGGGTGAGGAAGAGAAGCTGATGAGAGGGCTGGAATCTTGGTGTTCTGAGGGAGCCACCAGCCTGCACAACCACCCCCATCCCTGGCCACAACAGCAGACAGGAGCCAGCAGAGCGGGGAGGACCCAGCCTAGGGGAGGCTGTGCAGGAAAGGAAGAATTAATGTCCATGCTGGCCCTCTGGGCCTTTCTAGCCTTATAAAGGGAGATTGTGACAGGGTCTGGCTCTAGTACCAGCCAGGCTGACTCAGCGGAGTGGCTGGGTGTCAGCTCTGGAGGTCAGCTCTCTCCCTCCTGGAAGTACTGTTCTCCATCAGGACGCAGGGGCAGGGACCCTGCTGTACGAGGCATTGGGAGCAGTGTAGAGACAGCTCTGGGACAGGCTGGCATGTGGTGAGCCAGGGCCCCATGGGGTGGACCCTGAAATAAGCTGGAACCTTGAGGGGCTTCCTTCCTGCCTGGGGACAATGACACCACTTGGGTCTGGGTGGAAGGAGGCAGGAAGACTGCAGGTAGGGACAGATGCTAGAAATGGCCTCATGTCTAGCTTGGAATGCATTCGGGGACACGTGTGTATTGGAAGCCGCCGTCCGACCAAGGCTAGATCAGCTTCCAGAGCTGCAGGCATGAGCTGGGGTTCCCCTGCAGATGGGAGGCGAGGAGGGGTCACAGACCTTCTTGATGAAGTAAGGACCTCTTTCAAATGGCTACAGTGGGGACAGGCAGGGGGTTCTCACTTCAGTCTCAGGCGAGCTCACCAGGGCCGCACGGGCAAGACTTCTCCCTCTCTTCAGAACAGTGAGGCAGGCGTCCCCTCTTCTCAGGGGAGCTCCTAAATGCCACAGTCCCTGCTGCTCCCCTGGGGGAAGAAGCAGAAAGAGCAGCAAGGGAGAGGAGGGGAGGCTGGTTCCGTCCTTGACTTTGGCTGAGGTCAGAGGAGGCAGTTCCGGCCTGGGCCTGGGGAGCCAGTCATAAATCTGTCTTCCTTTGATGTGGAGTCCACAGTAGAAACTTCTGGAGGTGCACGGGGTGCAGGTGTCTTCATGACCAGGAGCAATTTTCTCACATTGACCAGTCGTATGGAAGGCAGGGTTTAGCCCTCCCCCCCTAGCCCTTGAGGAAAAGGTCTCTTTTCCAGTCCCCACACCTCCCTGCCTGTGGCTTCAGGGCTGCAGAAATCCGACCCCTGTGGATGAGAAACACACAGAGGGGAGCAGAGAAGGTTGTATGAAGATACGTGAGAGCACGTCCTGGGCTCACATTGGAGGCGGGGGCAGGGAATGCTCATTTCCCGGAATCCCCTGGGTGGTGTTGCTGGTGGGATTTGCGAGCTTCAGGCATAGACCCACTTGCCTCCTCTGCACAGCCTGTTAGGCTTTGAGCATCAGTGGGCCATCACAGCTTCCATCCTTTCTCTGAGTTTGGAACCAGTCCAGAGATGGACTCAGATTTTAGAGAAAGGGAGTTTAAAACTCTCAGCTTATTATCCATAGAAGCTGGATTAGCAAGACTGTGGGGTGGTGGTAGGCTGTCACATCCTCCCTGCTGAGATCCCCTCTCAGGGTGACAGCTCTCCAGGGATGGACCAATTGGATGGAGACCTTTCCACAGGGCAGAGAGAGCCTGGGAGGCTGGGCCGGCCTGTGAGCTCCAACATCCTGGAGTGAGCGAGGGAGGGAGAGGGCTGGCAGGGCCCCTTGATGTTTCCCAGCAGGGCACCTTGGTGACAATTCATCACCATGTGGGTTTGCACAGGGCACCAGAGTATAAGGTGTCCTTGGTCTCCATGCTCCAAATGCCAGCAGTGCACCTTCATCATTGCAACAACCACTTGCCCCATTTCCCAAGGCCCTGTAGTAGGGCGGTATTGTCCCAGTCGTGGGCCATGAAGCCAAGGACTCAAAAATCAAGGGGGATGGTCACTGCCCACCGCCCTGGCTTCATTTGTGGGTGAGGTACAGGGTGGGAAGCCTTCCAGTTCTTGGGTTGATACAAAGGCAGGTCTGGTCTGGGAGGTTGGAGTAAGGGAGGGTCAGGAGAGGCTCAGGTGACAGAGGAGAGAGAGGACAGGAGAAGACCACCCAACAGAGGGAGATGAGAGCTGAGGAGTTGGGAAGTCAGAGAATGGCGTTTGCACAGGACACACTGGAGCGCCACAGAGGAGGTTAAGCAAAGAAGTGGGTTGTTTAACCCAAGTGCCCATCGATCCACAAATGGATTAATAAATTGTGGTATATGTACACCATGGAATATTATGCAGCCTTAAAGAAAATGGAGACTTTACCTCCTTTGTGTTTACATGGATGAAGCTGGAACATCCTTCTTAGTAAAGTATCCCAAGAATGGAAGAAAAAGTATCCAATGTACTCAGCCCTACTATGAAACTAATTTAGGGCTTTCACATGAATGCCATAACCCAATTGCAACCTAGGAATAGGGGGAAGGGGGAAAAGGGGGGGAGGGAGGGCAGAGGTGGGGGGAAGGAGGGGGATTGGTGAGAATACACTTGTGGTGCATCTTACAATGGTATATGTGAAACTTAGTAAATGTGGAATATAAATGTCTTAACACAATAACTGTGAAATTGCCAGGAAAGCTATGTTAACCAGTGTGATATAAACGTGTCAATCGGTCTGTGAAACTAGTGTATGATGCCCCATGATCATATCAATGTACACAGCTATGACTTAATTTAAAAAAAAATAATAAAATAAATAAATAAAATAAATAAATAAGCTGCAGGTGCGACAGAAAGGCCTGTCCGTGCGAGAGCCTCTTTCCTCCATGGCTCCCAAACAGCGGAAAGGTGTCCTCCCCCTGTGGCATTCCACTCTGCTGAGAATGACCTTGGGCTTTGTGCAAGGTCAATCCCTCAGTTCACCTTGGGCAAGGCTGTGGAGCCAGTTCTTCCTGAAGCCCCTGCTTTGCCCAGAGTAGAAATCCAACAAGCCCTTGTTGAGGGAAGGAAGGAAGAGAAGGAGGGAGAAAGGGAGAGAGAGAGGGAGGGAGAGAGGAAGGGAGGGAGGGAGGGAGGGAGGAAGGAAGGAAGGAAGGAAGGAAGGAAGGAAGGAAGGAAGGAAGGAAGGAAGGAAGGAAGGAAGGCAGGCTGGCTGCAGCTTTTGCTGCCACCGCCCTGACTTCTTACCTCCCAGTCCAACTCTGTACTCTTCTGTCCGTTCACCCCTGGGTCTTTCTCTCTTTTGACCCCAGGTCCATCCAGCCTGGCATCTGTTAGACAGCTTTCTTTCCATTAACCACGCTGGGACCTTCAGCCTTTGGACACCTCCGAGGTGCTGATAGCTTCGTGGTTACTTTCTCTTGCCCCTCTTTAAATCTGCTGTGCACAAATTATCCAGCTTCCCTGTGACCTCCTCAGCCCACCCCAAATCTCTATTTCCTAAGCAGCTCCTCCTGGGTCCTGCCTCCACTTCCTATGCCCAGCCCATCAGCCTGACTCCACCTTTCTGCAACTGGGCCTCGCCCACATTCATTAACACGCTCTCCATCTCTGTGGGGGAAGTCACCATCATCATCTACCCCCACCATCTACCACCACAATTAACTTTTAAAGAGATTCCCTATTTATACATGAGCACAAATGCTGGCCCAGCCTGGGGAGATCCCTTTAGTCCACAATTATTTCTGCTGAAGATTGCGGAATCTCCTAAGGGTCTGGCTGTCCGCACATGAGTTGGAGTGAGTTGCCTGTGACTGGGAATATGCAAGTAGCAGGTGGCCTTTGTGTGTCCTTTAAGAGCTTATGGGGGTGTGTTGAAAATAAAAATGGTGCTGCAGACTGGGAGAAGGGGAGGGGAAGGAAGTCTAGGCACTTCTAGGAGATTCAGTGGTTAATAGGAGCTAGGGAGGGCCATGGCCAGGAAGGGCCTTGGGACAGCTTCTGTGCTTTGAGGGCAGGGCCGGGCTGGGGTGTGGGAAGGGAACATGACTGCAATGTTTGGGTTGTGCTCAGCCAGAGAGAAAGCCAGGAGCCTGTGACCCTCTGAGGAAGGCTGCTCCCCACACAGAATTTTGCCTCCTCTGCACAGCGTGGCAGGAGTACAGGGTGGGCAAGTCCCTGGGTTGTCCTGACAACACTGTGTGGCCCTCAGCCTGCCCTTGCTGGGGGCCAGGGTGGAGATGGACATCTGTGTCCATGCAGAGAGGCAGCTGCCTCTGGGGGAAAGGCTCGTGGTGAGGGCATCTCCCAGTCACACGTCAGCTTTCCCATCTGTTTCTCCCTGAGGTGACTCTGCAGTTGATCTCACTTTTCTTCAAACTCCCCGAGAAAAAACAGGAGAGCCCCTATGGCAGTGTCTTGGCACATAATGGGCACTCAACAATTTTTTTCATACATGTATAATAATTTAATTAGGTTGCTTAAGCACTGCTTAGGCACAGATCTCGTTTTCCAAAGGGGACTCCGGCAATAACTCCCGTCCCATGGGCTCTCTTTACCATCTGATCCTAGCACTATCAGCCCCAGATCCCGAGAGGACCTCTGTGACTGCTTTGACCGATAGAACACATGGACATGAAGTGACATCCAAGACCTGATTACAGAAACACCAGGCACTCCCCCAGCTCTCCCGAGACTCTTGTTCTTGAACTTCAGCAGCCCTGCTGTTTGGAAGCCCGGTCTAGCCCCCCTCAGAGAGACTCCACATAGTATTTTGGCCAACAGCCCAGCTGAGGTCCCTGCCCCCAAGCATCTGCCACTCGACTTGTGAGTGAAGATGCCTCCAGATGATTCCAGCCTCACACTGCTGAGTCACCACAGCCTTCTCGTCTTCCCAGCTGAGTCCCAGGACATCAGAGGACAGAGACAAGCTTCCTCTGTAGCCTGCCCAAATTCCTGACCCACAGAATCCATGAGATCACCAAGTGACTGTTGTTTCAATCTGCTAACTTTGAGATTGACTAGTAAATGTACCTGACACAGTGGGCTCCCTGTGTGGGGCAGCTTGGCCAGGCTCTGTGTCTGGCTGGCCTGTAACTTTTGCCTTTGGCAGGAGTGCAGCCTCCCCTACCCAGTGGTGGTTGCTGGGGAAACAGGGTCCCCTGGGACAAGAGGTGGGAGCCGCCTTTTCAAGGAGGTGCCTCGAGCTGCTTTCCTTTGAAGAGCGCCTTTGCCTTTCCAAGGTTTGACTGGTGCAGAAGAATCTAAAGCTGTTCGATCTATTTCTTACTCTTGACACCAAATCTCTTATGACTTTAGACATGGCCTCCTCTGTCAGTAGCTCCCAGTTCCCCCCTAGATGAGGACAAGGTGAACTCTTGGGCCCGAATGCATGGTGACTCTGCCTCTGACCATGAGTGTTTGGTACCTGGCCCAAAGGATGAGAAGAGACGGAGGCCCCATGGAGGAAAGGGCACTTCCCCTTCCTTTGGCAATTTATCGAATGTTAATGACATTTAGGTCCTGAATCTAAGTAATTAATAACACTCTGAAGATGTTGGCTTTCTTTATTATTTTCTTGTCTCCACTGAGGGTCATTTGCAGATGATTAATCTAAATCGTTACTTATATTCTAATAATTTTTTGAGACCAGCATTGATAACCTCAGCCGTCTCTAATCTGTCCAGAGGGTAATCATTTTCCATGGAAGGGGCTGGATTACTGATGTTTATCCTCCTAAGAGGCAGGGTGATCTCCAAGGTCTGGAGACTTGGGTTGACCATTGCCTCAGTTTCCCCACCTGTAAAATTTCCCACCAGGGGACCCTAAAATCACAGAAACTTGTCTCATACTTGCTTCCTAGTCATGAGACTTGGAATGTCTTACCTCCTCCGAGCTTTAGTTCCTTGGAAAATACTATTCCCACTGCCCCCAAACACTCTGTCTTTGTACCTTATCCACCCATCAATCACAGCTGGGTCTGTTCTCATTCATCACTCAGGCCTCAGTTTCCCTAGAACTTCCTCCAGGAAAGCTGCCCTAAACCCTCTCCCGCTGCTATTCCCAGGCCACATAGCGCAGTCCATTTGCAGGCCCAGGCGTGGCAGGAACCAGGCCCCTCTTTGCTCCTATTCACTCATCTCCATCCCCCATCAGAATATAGATGCTCTCAAGAGCAGCACCCAGGGCTGTGTGCTTCCTGCTCTGTCCCAGGTCCTCACACAGGCCCAGGCTCTAAGTAAATGCTCAAAAAATAGCCATTGAAGAAATGAGCAGAGGATAAGTAGGGAGGGAGTAGTGCTCCCACGCCCCACGATCCGATGGCATGATGAATGAGCAGCTCGCCTGCAAACGGGACACAGGTGCAGAGTTATTATTACCGTTAATGATGATAAGCTACCAGACACATCTAACTCCCTGTTGAAAGAGACACCAGCATCTAAAGGCAATTCAGGTCTTACCCAGGTCTGCAAGAGGGAACAACGGGGATGAAAATGCTGTGCCCTCACAGGTGCAAGGAGGCTTCTGGTGTTGGAAAGGGCTCTCTCAAGGCTTCTAAATGCCACGGGAAATCTTCCCAGGGAAGTCGGGAGGGAGCATTAATGCAGCCATTCTGCCTAGCCTCGGCAGCGCCTCCATCCCTCCCGCCCTTGGCTTTTCCTGCCCACTTCCTAGTGGAGGAGGATGCAAAACTCCACAGGGACGCCTGGGTATGGAGTCTCAGGGCTGGGGCTGGCTGTGTGCTCCGACCTGGGGCAGCAGCCAGAGGAGGGTTGTCAGAGCTTTTTAGGAGATAAACGAGAAAAAAGCATCCATGCTCTGCAGTAGTGCAAGGTGCACTTCCTGAGGGATATCCACCAGGTGGGCTGGATTTCTGAGGCCCCCAAGAGCTCTCATCTGGGGGAGCTCCTACAGCCATTTTCTCCAAGAGGCAAGCCACCTCTGTTCCTATCCCGCATTATACTCCAACTCTATTAACTCTACAAGGAAAACCCCAGGGCATAATTGGGTGTGGAAGGGAGGATCAAGTGTGGGTATTGCACTGTGAAAACCCCTAACTGCCTGGCCTGGCAAATGAATTAACTTGTTAAACAAAATGCATAGATCTGCATATATTTGCATACATGAATAGGATCAACTCAAACCCTACCCAGGTCCTACTTCTCCAGGAAGGAGGAGGAGGAGAGGAGGAGACAGGAGGATCCTTGGAATAAGAGGCTTGGACAGCTCTCAGGGCTGCACCTCAAAGAGCCCTGGCCTTTGCACGCTGTATTTATAGATTAAATGCACAAGCATCTCCCTGCTGCATTAAAAACTACCCATCAAGGCTGAGGACTCCAAGGAGCAGTAAAATCAATCTCATTGCATAAAGACAACAGCAAGCAATTGGCATGACATTTTAAGTAAATGCTACAGCCATTTGTAAATGTTCATTTTCTGGGAGACCCCATCTATTATATGACAGCTATTTTCTTAGCATCCCAGTGTGAATTCAGTCGGTTTACAGATAAGCCCGTGGAGGAGAATGGATATCAAGATGTAAAGTGCTATAATACGGACAATTTGTTACCACGGCACTAAGTCGCTCCGTCATTATCTATCTGCCTCTTGCAGGGGCTGGAGTGACTTGGCTACTTGCTGTAGGTTGTTAAAAAGTAAGGGGTCTGAAGGGGGTGGAGAAGAAGTGGGTGGGGACGAAGGAGGCAGCAGTGTCACAGAGGTGGCTCTTAGAGGCAAAAGCGATGAGCCTTGATACAGTCCTCAGGGAAATGCTCCTTCCCCAAAGAGGCCAGGCTGGAGAGGCGGTTCCCGCCCAGAGCAGCAGAGAAGTGTGGGCTCAGAACACGCCAGTCATCAGGATTGCCACAGTTCCAAGAGGAGATGGTCCATCAGAGGCCAGAAACACTAATCACGAGGCTGGCTGCTCTGTTCTCAGATGTCCATGCAAAGATTGGCTCTGTGGACTGGACTCAGGGGAGCCTCCTGTTCCTGGGGTTCCATCCTCAGCCCCCATACCTCCTGGCAGAGCAATGAGGGGGTGGCAGATGGGACTGAGAAATATCCCAGAAGCCACATGCAAACCTGCTCAGGAGCTGCCTGAGTTGAAATATGGCCCGAGAGAAACCGAGGTCCCCCCAGCCTCATAACTCACTACTAACTTCGACAATTGCGATGTTTCCAAGGAGGAAATAAATGACCCCCTGGGTGAACCTGGAGTTGTGCTGAAGAGGTCCAGAGTGAAGAGGGTGACAGATGGCACCAGGCTCCCCAGTGGGGTGGGTTGATGGGCAGGGACTTGGCCCTCAGGTGGTGAGAGGACCAAAAGCCTGGAAATTAAAGTCCAGTTTCAGTAGGGTGGGAGAGATTGGCTATACTCGTGGCCACGCAGGGCACAAAGCTCAGGGCACACTCGACCAGCCCACACTTCCTGGGTCCCTGTGCTGCCTGCTGCTTCTCTTTTACCATCATTCATCATTCTTTCCACATCCATTGGATGTGGAAGGGAGACTCAAGCACGGGTATTACACTGTGAAAACCCCTAACTGCCTGGCGGGCCAAATGAATTAACTTGTTTTAACTCATTTGGGGGGCCTATCCTTCTCCCAGGGAATCCCGACCCTCCTCGGGCTTTGCTTATAGCCAATTAGGCTGAGCACAGAGGCAAGTCACTCATCCCTGTTAACCTTTCTAGGGCTTAAACCAGGCGTCCTCAAACTGCGGCCCGCGGGCCACATGAAGTGGTGTGAATTGTGTTTGTTCCCGTTTTGTTTTTTACTTCAAAATAAGATATGTGCAGTGTGCATAGGAATTTGTTCATAGTTTGTTTTTTTTTTAAACTATAGTCCGGCCCTCCAACAGTCTGAGGGACAGGAACTGGCCCCCTGTTTAAAAAGTTTGAGGATGCTTGGCTTAAACTATAAACCCCTATGCGGTGTCTGGCGCATAGCGGGACACAAATAGTGGTTGAACAAGTTAACAAATGAACAAACAGATGAACAAGAGAATGAATGAATGTATGGACACATGAACGCACACCTCTACTCCTCCCGTGTGGGTTTGCAGGTGGCTGGTGCCTCAGCAGCACCTCACTGTGGTGGGTTTGGACACAGTTCCTCAACAGGCAAGTCCGGGGACCTGAGCTTCCATCCCAGGTCTGCATGAGCAGCTGTGAGTGTGAGCAAGTTGCTTCACTTGTTTGTGAAATACCACTTGATCTGTGAGAGCCCGTCTGTCCCCTAGATCCTGAGACTCCTGCAGTGATAAGCAGAGGCCAGCAGGCCCCAGAGGGAGGTTTGCACCTGCAGGGCTGAGTAGGGTGAAGGATGCATCTGAGGTGTGTGCAGTGCCTGGCTGGTCCTCAGCCTGACAGCTGCTGTTTTCACTCCTTAGGGTCGAGGGTGAGGACAAGGCTGCCACTCACTGGGGAATTGTGGTCTTTCTAAGAAATGCCTGTCTGGATTCTGATCAGGCTTCCAGAAGCAGCTTGCTCAGAACTGCCCTTTTCTCGAACCATTTTACTCCACCTCACAGTGACAACTGAGCCTCGTTCCAGGAAGCTGCAAAGAGGTCCCCAAACCACAGAGGTGAGGAGTCCAGGCCTCTGAGCTGCTCAGTGGTGACCTCCGCTGGGCACAGACCCCATGGTCCCCAGGCCAACTCACACTCTGAAGAGGATGTGTTTCTGGGGACAGGGGCAGGTGGACACATCACACATGGGTGGCCAAGAAACTGTAACTGGTCGCTGGCAGAGGGGCGTGAGCCATGTGGAAGTTAGAGAGGTGTTCTGAGGTAACAAGAGGTGCTGTCCCCAGGGGACTGTGTCCAGGCTGGTCTGAACTGGGAAACATTTGCAGTTTGTGAAGAGGTTATGTAGGTGCAAAAATCCGTTCTTCTTTTAAGATAAATAAATGAGCAATTTCCAGCTGAGGTGCCACCGAGAGTACTTAGCTTAATCAAGCAGTGTCATCCCCGCAATGACTTAGAGGCTCCATCCATCACCGTTCCCTCACACTCTCTATGTCACTATTGCTAACGGGTCTCGCGCACACCCACTCAGACAGCTCTCATGTCTCTGGTTAGAGGCAGAGGTGAACTTCGAAGGGGTTGGCAAGAGGATGCCCGAGGAGCTGACCAGTCACAGACGCCACCAGCCACTGCCGCCCTGGTTACCCTCAGCCAAACACCAGACTGGGCAGAGGTGAGGCTGGGAGGAGGCGCTGCCCTCCCTGCAGGTGGCAGCCATTAAGAATTCTTGCAGTCTCATCCGTTCAACAAACCTAGGGAGAAAACCCACAGTGGGCATCATCCACCTCATTTCATACCTGGGCAGACTGAGGCAGGACAGGACAAAGACCATCCAATTTATTGTGATACACACCTGGGTTTTGATGTCTCAGTCCTACTCTCGAGAGAAGCATGGTGGTCACCAGAGGCCAGAGAGATGGGAGATTTGGACCTAACTGACAAAGGGTCAGTTAGGATCAACAAATTCTGGGGCTCTATGGTATAGCATGGTGACTCCCATCCATCATAATGTGTTGTTTACTTGGGAATCACTGAAAATTGCCAAGGGAGGAGATCTTAAGTGTTCTCACCATAAAAAGAGGAGGTGAGATGATGGATATATTAATTGGAGTTTAAATCATTTCACAATGTATAGCTATAGCAAAACATCCTGTTGTATATGGTAAATACATGCCATTTTTATCTGCCAATTCTACCTTAATAAAGAGAGTAGGGGGGGAGTCTCAGGTCTGGATTTGGACATTGATGTCCTAGTTTAGAAGCTGCATGGACTTGGGTAAACTCCCTGATCTGTCTGTCCTTCTGTTCCCACATCTACAAAGTGGGGCTGAGGACCCATCTCACTGGGATTAAATGGCATGCACTGAGCCTGGGATAGGATGACATTTAAAGAGTGGGAGTCAGTTATGGAAACGTGGGGTGACTTGGCTCAAGTCTCCGGCAGGTCAGAGTAGGGGGTGAGGTTCGAAATCTCGGCCTTTCAATGCTCAGTCCAATGGTTTCCATAGCAACACCTCCCAACTTGGCAATGAGGGTGCTTGATTTTGTGACATCCATAGTGTATAAAATTATCCGAAGGCCATCGCAAAATAATCACATCGGACGCTCTACCGTGCTTTCCCTTGGTGGGGATGTCATCAGGGTTTGACAACAATGACAAGATGTCAGTTCAGCTCCTGAGGAGTCAGCCGTCTCAGGTTCAGTCCATTGAGATGATTTTGCCTTCAACTCAGACAGGAAAAGTCCGCATCGGTTTCAGCTGTTTGCACCTCTCTAATTAACCTCCAGATACCTAACTCGAATCACTTCAAATCCTTCACTCCTAAGTTGTCCACTTGCTCCTCCATCACCCGAGGAGAGCTCCGGTCCATCTCTTCCACCACAAAAGCCCTCTCCTGTCCCCTACGCTGAACAGAGTGGCAAAAATACCGAAGCAGGGCTCCTTAAACTATAATGGAAGAAAGAATTGCTGGGGAAGTTTGTGAAAATGCTGATTCTGATCCAGTAGTAGGTCTTGGGAGAGCTTAAGATCCGGCATTTCTAACAAGCTCCCTGGCGATGCCGCCACCGGCTGGCACTTTGAGTCGCAAGATGCTGGCACCGGAGTTGCATCAGAATCACCTCTCTCTGGCTTGTCAAAACAGATCACTGGGTCCCACCCCCAGAGTTTCTGATTTAGCAGGTCTAGGGTGGGGGGCTGAGAATTTGCATCTCTAACAAGTCCCCAGAAAATGCTGGTGCTGCTGGTCCAGAGAGCCACACTTTGAGGACCATGGCCCTGAAGACTGGGATGTCTCCAGGTGAAGCAGCAGGCCTCCGTGGCCCAGCTCACAGCAGGTTCCACCAGATGTCTCCCCTCCTGACCCTTCCCCCACCTCTCGCGGGATGAGGTTTTGTATGTGGAATGCTCTCCCATCACAGCTCCCAACCATCCCTCTGTCCCTGCGTGGAGTATATATATATACATACAGAACTGGATGGAAAGAGACTAATTTTGCAAAATCTGCACAAAAATCGGCTGAATTTATGTTTCCCCTGCAAGAGAAATGCTGCCGAGTGGAAATAAAATGCAGGGTTCTTGGGCACTTCTATTACCTCTTCATGTCACTGGCAGTGACTGATGGCAAAAAGTAAGATTGCAAACGGAATCGTTTTCACTTTGCCCAGAACAAACTCCACCCGGCAACAGAGACTCCTGCAAATCTGTGCTTCTCCCTGGTGTCACTGACACAGCTAAAAAGGGAGCTGGGAGAGCAGCCAACATGGGGGACAAAGCCTTTGCCCAGCCTGGGCCCCGGGGGCCCGTCCTTCACCTCAAAGCAGGGCCCCTGTGAGCGAAAGGGAATCCAATTTGATTTAATACGGTTCATTTTTCTTCCTTGTTTTAATCACAGAGTAATAATAATAATAAACTTGCCTTTATATAGTGTCTTTCATTGCCAGGGTATCACCGAACACTTTACAGATTTAATAATAGAGTTTCTGAAATAAATAATGGGGAATAATAATAGGAAGGATAAATAACATATTTATGGAATTGTACCGTGGTTTATGGCGGTAAACAATTCCTCAGACAGCCAGCAGCAGGAAATTAAGATGCTCGGAGGAGAGAAGGGAAAAGAAGAGAGATGCCTTCAGGTAAGACTGGAGCTGAGCTGAGGGGGTTGGGGTGGAGAGAATGAAGGTGATTTGGCTGCCCAGGAGGTTCCTGGGGCGGGGGTCCTGCCAGGGGTGGGATCTGGGTGGGTGGCTCAGTGAGACACCTGCTCGTGGTGGAGGTAGCTTTCCTAGTGGGGTGGTGGTGGCTGTCCAAGAAGGCAGGTGTGTGATATTTATGAGGGATTCACCCAGCACGGGAAGAGGGAGGATACAGGATTGGACAGAGGGAGAAGCTAGGCAAGAATGGCCAAGGCTTTAGACTCCTAGTGAGCTGGCTTGGTCACTAGATATGGAGCTGCCAGGAAGGCTGCAAACTCAGGTCAGGTCTCTACCACCAAGGGTGGCCAGCCTTCCTTGGAAAGCATGTGGGGTATCTTCTAGCCATCACAGTGGCGGGCACGGGGAGAGGGGTGGGGGTGCCCTGGCTGTAGGCCAGTCTGGAAAGAGGCCTTTGAAAGAAAAGGCAGGTTGTGTAGAAATTTCTCAGAACAGATTGATATTTCTCCCTGAGCCTTTAGCTGGTGCCAAGCTGGAGGGATTGGTGAGGTCAGAGGAACAGAGGAAGCAGACTGGACGGAGAGACAGGGTGTCGCCAGGCTGAGTGGAAGCTGCCGAGTTCTCCTCTTGCTTTTCCTTAGCCGTCCCTCTTCCCCGTCGATGGTGCTGAGATTGGAGGTTTAATACACGATGGTATTGGCCATCCAGGGCTCTCACATGGTGGTTATTTGCTTGGTACTGTCTTACGATGTTCCTTATGTTGTCTCCCTTAGAGAAGAAGAGGACACTGTGGCTTAGAGAAGAGGACACTGTGGCTTGAAGGCTGAATGACTTGCCCAGGAACAGCAACAAAGGCGCGGCCAAGCCAGCTCCGTGTGAAATCCATTTCCCTCTGCAGACAAAGGGTTTCAGCAGAAGCCAAAATGATGCCAACATTGAATGCTGAGGGTTAGTTAGTCCCTGGACCTGCTCGCAGAGGCCACAGACCTCTGCAGGATGCCAGCCCAGTGTGTGGATGGAGAACCCTGACCCTACCAGGCCTGGGATCTGGAGGCAGGTGGGGGCAGGTGGGGGTGGGGGCAGACTTGTCACTGACCCTGCTTCTGGTCAGCCTCGGGGCACTGTGCTCTCACCAAACAGCCCCACACAGGGAGATCTGCTATGGCCGTGTGCCCTGTGGCTACCTGGCATTGGCCTGGCCCAGGAGAAGCTCCCACGGAGTGGCCCTTGTCCCCGTCAGAAAACTAGTGCCTTGCAGGCTTGTAATCAAGTGGCGCTCACCCTGCTGGTGACTCACATGGGCTTTAAATTCATTAGTTGTTTTTATTGTACTGTAGGTGGCAGATCGCTAACTTGCAAAGCACACGTCCATCTCCCCAGAGTGGCTCCAGTGTCCAGCTGCCAGGCAGATGTATCTCTGTACCTGGAGTGAGAGGAACCAAGTGCTGGGCAGTGGGATTTGGGTAACTCTCCCCTCCCGGGCCCAGCCACCCATGATTTGTGCAATGTGTATTTCTTGAGCACTTACTTTGTGCCAGACACAGACAATGCCTTCTGAGACAGCCATGAATAAGCCAGACAGAACCCCAGACCACTCACGTGGTTCTGGACCCAACCCTACATAGCTTTGCAGCCCTGCTTAGGAGGTCAGAGCTCTGGACAGATGCCTGCACAATTGCCATTTACAGAACCTCAGTTACCACTTCTGTAAAGTGGCAGGGATCCCTGGCAATTGGCTATTTAGAAGCTTTTGAAAAACGGAATAGTTTGTGTGGGGCCCAGGTCCCCACTTGTCACCCGAGATGGCATTTGTTACGGCTTCCTCCTTGTCAGCGCTGCAGGTTGTGCAGGGATCTCCTGCTGGGCGTGGTGTTTAGTATGAGAGTCAGACAACTGATTTGCATTTTAGTCTTTTTAAAAAATGAAGAGCCTCCTTCACCACCTCCATCCGCAGGAGGGAGGTGCCCCCTGCCAGGGATGGTAGGCAGGGCCCAAGGCCCCCTTAGGGCTCTGGAGTCATCCACTCCCAGGGTTTGGTGAGCTCATGGTGATGGCACACCGCATTCCTCCTCCCTCACCAGTCAGCCAGGCCTCCTCTGCATAGAGATCTGTCTAGGGCACATGACACAGGGCGTAGGTACAACCAAAGAGTCCCTGACCTCAGAGAGCATAGTATGAGGCTCATCAGACAGCACAAAGGAAAGCACAGAAAGCCAGGTTCTCAGAGCACAGGCCAATGAGTCCCGGTGGGAGCAAGCACTGCAGGGAGCTGGCAGCTCGAGAGAGCCTGAGAAGGACACTGACCCCACACCCAGCTCTCATTCACAAGCTGCCAGGAAGGGCACCCTCCTCAGTGCCATCTCCCCCTGTGTTCAACCTTCTTTCTCATTATGATTCCAACTGGCAGCATGAACAGAGGTTCTCTGGAGTCCCCCCATCTGGCTCTAACCCCATGTCACCAATAGTGTGAATCTAGGGCAAGGTGCTGAACTTGTCTCCATTTTGTCATCTCTACAATGGAGATGACAGCATGGACCCCAGGGGACTCTGGGAAGATTTGCCAGGTTAATGAGGAATCCCCAAGTTGGGAGTACCAACCTTTCCCGGACCCTGCCCTACTGTGGCCTGTTTTTTGAAAATAAAGCTTTATTGGAACACAACCACACTTACTCATTTACCTGTTGTTTGTGGCTGCTTTGCACAACAATGGGAGTTGAGGGGTTGCAGCAGAGACTGGGCCACAAAGTCCAAAATATTTGCCAGCTGGACCTTTAAAGAAAACATTTACAGACCCCTGCTGTAAAGCCCAGGGCTCCCTGAAAGAGCTGGAGAGGAGAATGCTCCCAGGGCCAAGGTCAGGGTCTTCTACCCTCCTCTCTCCAAACCTAGACCCTTGGACTCTGCCTGAGAGAGACCCAAGGCCACCAAGCTCACTGCCTTAACCAGGTGGCTGCCTAACAGGTTGCTACAGATCTTCCTGGGTGGAACCGAGATCTGGCACCAGGAGGTGGACAGTGGCAGCCTTGAGGCTAGCCTGGTCCCAAGCATGTTTACTAGGCTAGGACGTGGCCCAGCTGATGCCATGATTCTCCCAACCAGGCCTGCTTCCCCTCCTTTAGGAAGGGATAAAGACTCTTTCCCCAACACACTCCCGATTGGGAAGTCCCAGAAGGTTCTCATTTGAAGACCAAGGTAGAAACTTGGAGGTAAGAGGAAGAGTACCCTGTGTGTCTGAACATTGTGAGTGCTCAAAGAATGCTATTACTGTTAACTATTATAAATCCAACTTTCTCCCTGCTGTTTCTAAACTGACTGGTCCTAACACAACCTTTTACCAATTCAGAATAAATCCACTCCTTTTTCAATAGGCCAATTTTAAGAAACATTTGGAGATCCTTGCCTCGAGTCACCAAGGGGAGAATGGCAACTCCCCCAGCCAGGTCCTAACAATTCCCATCACCTGTAGTCACCTCCCAAGAAATGATGTTTCATTGTCTTAGAGCTGAGCCCATTTGCTGTTTAAAACAATGTATAAATAAACCTAAAGCACGTGTAGTAATCTTGTGAACCACGATATTTCATTAGAACACCCTGTTCCTGGAACTTTCTGGCTTGGGGTGTTTGAGTTCTCAGCTGGGCTTGGCCACCTTGGGTGTGGTATGAGTGAAGGAGGAAGCAGGCATCAGGGTAGTTCACGTCATCACAATTGCTGACTCTTTTTAGCTGTGATGATACATGTACTCAGGATTTAAGGGAGTCAGTTGCCTCCTCGAGCCTCAGAGGTGACATGGAAATAACACCACCTTCCTGTGGGATCGCAGGGAACCGTCAGACGCAGTCCCAGCCTCTCGATCACAAGGGGTTGAACCAGTGCACCTGGGTTTGCCCCTCAGCAGTTCCAGCCGGGCGTTATTCTATGTGTATCTTTGATAAATAGCTGCACCTTTATATTCTAATTGAAACCACACCTCAGAGGCCCCTGAAGAGCCCAAGTCCCAGCTCAAATGGGAGGAAAAATGTTTCCAGCGAGAGAAAAAGACTGGCAGAAAAAACAAATTTAGGAAGTAGCTGGGAGGACAAAAGCAGGGACCAGGAGGAAGCTTGTTCTTACAGACAGGAGACTGGGCTTGTTTGGGGCCAGAGATCAGATCCAACCAGCTGCACTTGGTGAGGTTAGGGGATGCATAGGGGGCCCAGGGAGTTAGAAGCAAGAGGAATTTCCAAGTGGGAAGTCAGCATTGAATAGCCAAAGAGAGAAGGCTGGGGTGTGGCTGGACACTGGTAACATCCAGCCCTGGCAGTCAGCCCGTGAAACCTCTCAGAAACCTCACCCAGTTGGCCCAGATGGACTTCGCACCTGCCCCAGTTGCTCTGGGATTCCCAGAGCCTCTGACACATTCTCATCCTTGTCCTTTCATCCCAGCCCTGCCCACCCTCCAAGAACACGGCCCTCCTCCTGCAGAATTTCGACTTTCATGCACCTGAGTGCCTGAGGTCCCAGATGTGGAAGTGTCAATTCCACGTTCCAGGGTAGGGCTGGGATTCTGTGCATCTAACAAGTTTCCAGGTAATGCTGGAACTGTGGGTGCGGGGGGCTGCTTCAGGGAGCCACCAAAGGGACAGCAGGGACCTGTCACTAAAGAGATGGTCTTTGGAGTCAGTCAAGAGTTCAAGTCTAGGTATCCTGCGACTCACTGGTTCTGTGTCCCTAAGCAAGTTGCTTAACCTCTCTGAGAATCAGTTTGTCAATGGGGATAAAACATCACCCTAGGATGGCAGAGAAGACTTGGGGATGTGAGTTAAATATATTGAGCTCAGCGCCTGGGAAATACTAAGAGGGGTCAGTTGTTACCGTTGTACAAAGGCCAAAGCCATGTTAGGAAGATCAGAGCGCATCACCAAGCTCTGGGTGGGGACTCCAGTGGCAGCTGCCCTCAATGGAGCTGCAGGGTCAGGCCTCCCCTGTAGCTGTGCTGGGAGGGACAGAGCCCACACAGGTCTGAGGGAGGCAGCACAGGTACAGGCATGGGGAGGGCTGCACCCGGACCCCCACGCCCCTCCACCACCCCCTTGATAGGTGCATCTCCTGGGACTACATAAGAGGTGGAGGCTTCTGGGGGTGGGAGCGTTTCATGCATTTATCTGAAAGGTGAAGGGCAACACCACAGTGAGCACCTGAGATGCCCAGAGGTCAATGTCCTGCCAGGGTCAGTCCTCCACTTCCTCATGACCCATTAATGCTGCAGCATTTGGAGTGTCAGCTGTGTGTGTTAGCGTGAGCCTGTGTAATTGTGTGTGACTGTGAGCGTGAGAGGGTGTGATTGTGTGTGAGTTAGTGTGTAGACCTGGGTGAATGGGAATGCGCTGGCCTGAGGATTGAATGTAAACGGGATAAGAAGCCAGACAGACCCACTGGGGTGGGCCGGGCCACTTTGAGGAAAACCCTGCCAGTGTCTGGCCTTCCACAGAGCAGGACTCCTCAAGCGAGCTCTGTTGACATTTGGAGCAAGATAATTCATGTTGCAGGTGCTGTCCTGGGCACGTGGGCTGTTCAGCAGCCTCTGTCCACTGGGAGCCAGGAGCAGGCCCCCACCTTAGTCACGACAGTCCAAAAATGACCCTAGACATTGCCTCATGGCCAAAAGTCTGCGTAGGGCTAAGTTGTCCCCAGGGAGTGGATGGCAGTGGATCTCAGGACACCTCTCCTGTGACTCAGGTGCCTCCAGGGGAAAAGGGGACGGAGCACTGGACAATGGGTAAGGGGTTAAACAGGCAGGTGGGATCCATTTCCTCCCTGCCAGCAGGAAGCCTGTGAGGAGTCGTTAGCCTCAGCCTGTTAGGTCCCTGGCTCCCTGGCCTCCTCTGGCTTTGGCCGGCACAGAGGGGAGCCTGAGGTTGGGGCGGACACGGTGGGGGTCTCCACGGGCAGCAGCCTCCTTGCCGCTCCCCCTCTGCATCACCAGGGGCCCACAGCTTCCCAGGAAAAGCATCTTTGGGAAAGACAGGGTGGAGTTGGTGCCAGGAGTTCTTGTTGGAGAAGCCGAGGGATGCGGGGGCTGAGCGGGGGAAGAGAATGTTATCACAGAAACCTGATTTTTCTACACACCCTATCAGCTCCCCATCTGTTCCTTGATTAAATGTATCGCCGTGCTCCCTCCCTCCATCCCGCTGCCAGGACGTCTCCGGAGCCCTGATTACATCTGTGGAGAGAACTTCAAACCTCACAGATGAGCAGGCTAATCGATCAGCCTGGCAGCTGACGTTTTTTTGAAAATTTGGAGGACGGTGGGCAGCAGAGCCGGCCAGGGTGGCATTGTCAGGGGGACCTGTTACCCGAAATGGAGGGTCCTCCATCCTCCTGGCCTCTATAAGCCAGAGCTGCTGCTCAGATCAGCATCAGATATTGATCCTCAGCTCTGTGACTTTGGGCGAGCTACCTCCCCATCTCAGCCTCAGTTTCCTTCCCATTGGCATGAAGATATTGGGAAAGTTTGATTTCAGAGTCATCTCTATTCCACAATCTTGTGACTCCAAGGCTGGTCCACAGGCCAGCTGCCTGGTGGCCCCAGGGAGCTTGTTAGAAATGCAGGCTCTCAGGCCCAGCCCAGGCTCGCTGCATCAGAATCCACCTTTTAACAAGCTCCCCTGGCAATGCCTGCGCACATTACAGCGTGAGAAGCTCGGCGGCGCTTCCGTTCATTTGGCTACTTCAGAGATGAACATGTATAAGAAATCTCTCAAAGGGAATGATTCACCACCTTCTCTGGCCTCGGAAAACTTTCACAGATTTTCTTCCTGCCCAAGAACATTAACCCTGAAAAGGAGCCAGCTCTGATATCTTGGCCACCTCCTGTGGTTTTGGCCCCAAGATGAAAATCTTCATTCAATTAACCGCATAGTGAGACTGAGGATAAAATGACAAGCAGGACCCACTTCCTGCCCTCGGGAGACTGCCTCTCTAGTAAGAATAGACAGCCTCTCTCTCTCCCTCCCTTCAAGTTGAAAAGCTGCCAGAGAGAAAGCTCCCCATCAAGCATCCTGCTCCGTCAGTGTAGGAGTCTGATCAAGTTCCCGGGAACAGCACCAGCATTGTGTGACTTTGTGTGTGAGTTTCCTGAGGCTGCTGTAACAAATTATCAGAAACTGGGCAGTTTAAAACAGCATAAATTAAATTCGCTCACAGCTCTGGAGGCCAGAAGGCTGAAATCCAGACGTTAGCATGGCCGTCCTCTCCCCCGCCACTCCGGAGGCTCTAGGGGAGGGTCCTTCCTACCTCTCCCGGCTCCTGACATCCATCAGCAACCCTTGGCTTGTGGCAGCACCACCCCAGTTTCTGTCTCATAGTCACATTGCCTCCTCTTCTGAAGACACTTGTGACGGCCTTTCGGGTTCACCTGGATAATTCAGGATCATCTCATCTCAAAATCCTTAATTACATCTATAAAAAACCTTTTATCCCCAGATAAGGTCATATTTACAAGTCCCAGGGATTTTGATGTGGCTATTTGGGGGGGGAAGGAACTATTTTTCAGCCTAACCACACTCAGCAGTCAAGGTGTGGCCTCCCTTTCCTAACTGGGTGAGTTACTTACTGTGGCAGAGCCTCAGTGTCCTCTCCAGAAAATTGGAAACATGATTCCCCTAGGGTGGTTTTGTGCTTGAGCGGGCACCAACAGCACCTGGAGGCCTTGTTAAACATGGCCAATTAAAGACCTCCCCCAGGTCTTTCATTCAGTGGGTCTGGGGAGGGCTGTAAGGGTGTGCTTTTCTAAGGTGAGGCTGGAACTTGCTCCCACCTGGGAACTTGCAAGGATTAAACAAAGTGATGTGTCTATGGCACTCAACAAAGTCCCTACCCAGAATAAATACTGAATAGATAAATGCTGTGAACAACCATCAATAATGTCGCCTGCCACGGCCATTTGGCTAATTAGAAGATAGCACAGCAGAAAGGGAAGTCTCCTGTTAGAAGATGAACCCCTTGAGGGCAGGGCCGTGTCTGTCCATCTCCTCTGTCTGAGGCTGGCGTCTTGGAATGAGACACCACACTCAACAGTGGCCAGGAAGAGACTTTCATGCTTTGGTCCAAAGTGACAACCTGTATTGGCCCATAACCAGACACCGTGCTGGGCTCCACCTCTGTCTGCCCTTAGGTGTGTCAAGAAGGCTCCTCAGGAAGCATTATGCGTAAATCTGTGGACCAAATGTATAGGAAACACCCCAAGGGAAGGGTGATGAGCCCTGCAGGAGGAGGCCTGGTGGACGTGAAGATGCCTGGCAAGGGGCCAGGGGTAAATTTAATTCACCAGCAGCTCTGGAGTGAGTGGACCTTCTCAGCATGTGCTGCCCTGTGCAGTGTCAGTGTGGCTAAACACTGCACCCAAAACCTGGGGCTGGAGACCTCGGCAGTGGCCAGGAAGAGACTTTCACGCTTTGCGTCAAAGTGACGACCTGTATCTTACAGATAAAGTGAATGACATTCCAAGTCTTTCTTCAGGAGAGTGACTTATCCAGCTCTGTGTTGGGGAAAGAGTGCCCTGGTGGCCACAGGGAGTGGGGGTCAGGTTGGATGAGGAAGAGACTGGACACAGGGAGATCATTTTGGCAGCTGGTAAAACAATTCAGGCAACAGATGACAAGGGCTTGGGTTGAAGCCCACGCCTGGTGCTCACCTGGCTTGATGGACAAAGGTGTGAGTGTACAAATGAGCAAATCATCAGTTAAACCAGTTTCATACTGTGCCAGAAGAGATGGACTTGGAGTGCAGTGGCAGGTGATGTCCTGGTGTCCTTGGGCAATTCACTGGAGGGGCACTGGCTCTGCCTTCCTCAGCACCTCTGCTGTGTCTCTGGCCTGGTGGGGACATGGCACCTCCTCTGTAACTGCCCAGTGCAGGTTTTCCTAAGCATCCCTCAAATGCTAAACTGGCTAATTTCTGTGGGGATTTTTCTTTAAGCTGGCATGACACAGGCTTTAAATCAATTTGAAATCCGTTGTCTACAGAACCACATGGAGGGGGTCCTCAGAGGATGGGTACCAATTATTCTCATCAGTCAGTGAGGACAGGGAAACTGTGATGGGTGCGGGCCATGGGGGGAGGGAGGAGACTCAGATTGTGTGGAAAGTCAGAGGCCCAAAGCTGAGCCAGGAAGGCACATGGGTGCCGCCTGGGCTGCAGGGGAAGGGGCTCCTAACGTGGGTTTGAGTGCGAGACAGAAAGGTGGAATAGTGGCTTAAAAGAGCTGGGTGAGTTCTGGGATGCCAAGGTCCCATTGAGTTCAAGGACTTACGTCTTTGCGCTCAGGTTCGCTCATTCATTAAATAAGCGAAGTTGATAGAGTAGAGAAGAAGAAGGCAGGGTCTAGAGGGGTGGTGGTGCTGGTGGTAGGGAGAGGGAAGGTCAAGGGGACTCATTAGCAGCCATTTGCAGCCTGCTTTGGAGCTCAAGATCACTGAGAGTATTTATGAATAAAATCAATCTTGCCCCTGATGTGGGAAGACAAGCCAAATTCACAGGCTGTGTCTTCCTGCCTAAATGGCTCTCTTCTCCTTCAGAATATTGCTTTGTCATAGAGCCCCTCCTCCGTCCTTCCCCTCAAGGGAGGTTTCCAATTTGTCTGCCCTGAATGGAGGACATGGGGAAGTTGCCAATATAGCACTGTCCTGGCAGGACCAACGGGAGGATGGGGAGGAGGGAAGCAGAAAAGCTTCAGGATGGCAGTGGGCCTCCGTACATCCTGGCTCCCCCAACAGCAGGCGATGCTGCAAGACACAGTCCCCCTCCCCACTGCTCAGCCAAGGGAGGGACCTGGCTCTCCTTTCTCTGAAAGCCAAGGTCAGTCAGGTGATCCAGCTTGGCCAATCCTGACCAGTACAGTTCAGTCAGGTGACCATTCCCAACAGCCAGGATCCTGTCAGGTGACCCAGCGTGGCCAATCCTGACAGGCAAAGTCCAGTCATGTGACTAGTTGGCCAATAATACTTTCCAGCTTTGACTTGTGCCTGAGTAGCCAAAAGGCAGAAATAGTTAGGATTTGCTCACAGTGATCTCTTGACGGTAGTGGGTGTGTCCAGAGACCATGGGGTGGAAGAATTACCAGACAGATTCTGCTGCCTAGCTTCAGACCCCCTGGGTCTCCACTTTTCAAGCCTTCTTTATCCTCTCATCAACACTGTGTGCCCCAATATCCTTCCAGAACATGCCATCAGCACAGGTCTCTATTGCTTGCCACCAGAACCCTGATGGATTCAGAAGGAAGTTCTTGAAAGACATAAAAAAAAATACGTTCCTATGGAGGGTGGAATGAATTGTCCACTGAGAGGTCGGAATGTGGTGCTGAGTAACCTCCTGCTCTCTCCTGCACTCCCCACTTCAATGACTCCCGAGGGTGACTGACAGCGCAGACTGTCATCCTCCTATCTGTTCCCCTAAAGCACCTGAATTTCTTTTGTGGCCACCTCTAGCTTATGGTCATGATGTCACCAAGATACAGGAAGAGGAAGCTGAGGGCCCAGCCTGTGCTCCACAGTAAATCAGAAGTGGCACAAAGATTAACAAAATATTCCCTCCCAATCCCAAGAGCAGCAATCTGGCCTTGTTTGTGGCAGGGGCAGTTTTGCAGAGGTTGTTAAGAACGAATCACAACACCTAATGCTTTGGGGGCTCTGAGTCTATGCCCTGGCATTGTTCCAAACACTTTTCATAAATGAATTGACTTAATTATCTCCACAGGTCTGTGCAGCTGGTGATGTGACTATTCCCATTTTATAGTAGAGAAAACTGAGGCATACAGAGGTTCAAAAACCTGCTTATGGTAAGCAAGGGGTTACATGGAGGCATTGGGACCTGAGCATCTGGCTCTGCATTTGCAGAAAAGCTTTGGAGGAAGGAAGGGGAGGAGTGAAAGCCCCAGGGCCACGTGGTATAGCAGGCCCTGGAGAGGATGAGGTAGGGGTCTCCCCAACCTTTCTATTGGTCCTCCTCAGATTGGAGTGGTTATACCAGGTCCGCAGAGCAGCCTGCCTCCCCACTGACTAGAGCCCAGCTTTCCTTGAGTAATGTGACAAGTTTAATGATTTATCAGTTCCCAATTTGGAAGTGGCTATGCGGTTGGTATTGTCATCCTCTGTTAGCAGAAGCTGTAACAGGTTTTCCTGTGAGGCCTGTGCTGTCTGCTTCTGTTGATGGACACATAGCTCTGGCCTGGGGGGAAGGGAGGGGACCAGGAGTCATGAACTGTAGGCAGCTGGTCCTCCAAGGACATAGCCTTAGGGATCTGCTTTTCACCCTGTCCCTCCCCAGCCTGCTTCAGAAGCAGATGAAGTGTCACCAGAAGGGCATTTGGGCCTGTACCTGCAATCTTCGCAGTGGATTTCAGGGTGGAAGGGGATTAAGTCAAAGTCAGGTGGATCAGACAAGTCACCAGCTGCCAGATGGACCCTCCCTGTCCCTTGATATCTGGAGAGAGGGGCCTATTTCCCTTTCACACCCCAGGACACTTTGCCCTTGTGATCTCCGACAACTCTGAACTCCTGCTTCCATTTGATTTCATTTCTGGACTGGGTCCCCACCCAGCCTCCCAAGATGTGTGCTATCTTGGACCACGTGACAGTCAACATGACAGTTTCTTGATTCCTAGCAAACAAAAGGAAGACTCCCTCATGCCCCTCCTCCAATTTTCCAAAGGCTTTGGGGTTAGAAGGACATGGAGGACTTCTAAACAGCTCTGCAAACTCCCTAGTCATAGAGTTCTTTGGCTAACATGGCAGTGTCCATTTTCACTGGTCACTTTATGCCTGGCTGTGCCTTTGCTGCCTTCTGCCACCTTGCTGGCTCCTCCCTCTGGACTCAAAGTTTTAAGTTTCGCTATGTTGTGCAAAAAGTTCAGGCTTCCCAGGCACTCACCCTAAACCTAGGCGTAACTCTGTGTCTTCTGACCCATCAAGGCACTCAGGACACAGAGGTCTCCATGGGATGAGTTCACTCTTTAGAAAGCACCTGTCATTATACATGCAGGAAGAAAGATCTCTCCCTTGAATGCAGAGTTCCACTTAACCTCATTGCAACTCTGCAAGGCAGGTACCATTCCTTGCACAGCACATGAAGTCTGGGATCAGAGAGAGTAAGTGACGTGCCCACGGCCAAGACCAAATGCTCGCTGAGGCCGATTCCCAAGCTCACTCTGCATCTTCCACTGCCAGGAGGCAGGGTGGTGGGGGAAGGAGGGAAGGCAGCCGCAGGCGGCACCAGGAGGTGCTGGGTGGCGGCTGAGCGAGTGACCTCCCAGAGAGGAGGCGCTTGCTACAGGACACTATTAACCTGTGGTTGATGGCAATGTGGAGAGTCAGAGGTCAAAAGAAAGGGGCTGGGTGAGGAACGCTGACCAAGGAGGGGACAGAGGCTGGTGGAGAGGAGAGGGACAGAGGGGAGGCTGAGGCCGAGCCTCGTTCCTGTAGCTTCAATAGCAGCCCTGTGCAGCCAGACACAGCTGCCTGGCTCCTGTGCCGCCTTGGGGAACCAGCAATCTATACAATTAACACGCCTGGGACCACACAGGCCCAGAGTAGAGCTCCCTGCGTCCCCTCCCCACACCCTTCTGCAGGCCAGCTTTTCCCTCCCTGTGCAACACGGGTCAGGAGTGGGGTGTGCTTCAGATTCATCCTGCACACTCCTCACTCCAGGCTGCTCCTGGCAAATGAAAAACCCACGGATCAATGCCAGAAAAATGACCATCTCTCCTCACCCTTGCCAGGAACTTCCGACTCACCCACCTTGGGCTTGAGAAGGGAGGCACAGTGGGGCCATGCGCTTCAATTCCTTAAGTTCTACCTTCTCTTGGGGTGTGCTTCCCATAGCTCAGAGGCAACTCATTATCTGTCACCAGCACTGAGGCATAACATATTAATGTGGCTATTAGGACATGAGGGTGGACAGTTAAGTGTGGCGGGGAGCCCTGACTCTGTGGCCTCAGCCGTGCATTTGGGGAGCAGTCCCAGCTGCTGAGCCTGATGGGCCTCTGCGCCAGGCGCGTGGACGCGGAGTGAGGATGAATGGCCGGGCATCGCGCAGCTTTTCATCTCCGGCTTGTGAATATACATTAGGACTGTGTTCTCACCGCAGCTGGAGCTAAAGAGCTGCCGACAGCTCCTCGAAGACTTGGAGAAAAGCATCAGCTCAGAAAGAATTCGGCTCCTCAGCCCGTCCCGTGTAGTGGGTTCTCTTCTTCTCTCTTACTTATTGGTATAATTAAATTGGCGAGGGAAGAATCTAGGCAGCAAAGAGACCTGGGGGCCATGTTAGCTGGGGATATGGTGCCTTTGAAGTCACTAAGACTTGGGTTTGAATCCTAGCTCCACCGAAGTCTTTGACCTGGGGCAAAATGACTCAACTTCGCGGAGCCTCAGTTTTGCAGAGATAAAGGCTGGGTGGGGCTGAAGGATAAACTGCTCCAAGTGTCAGACCCAGAGCTGGTTGCCTCCGTGCTTTCTAGATGCAACAGAAACTTAGTCTGGCTGATCTAAACAGCAAAGAAAGTGGGTGAAAGGGTGTCATTGGGTAGTTGCAGAATTTCTTGGTGGCCTTGGCTTTGCAACATTGCAGACAGAACCATAGGCAACGTCACACCCTGGGGCTGCTCTGACCAGGAGCCTCCATCCACGTCCACTGGGACCCTTGGGATGTGGGTCCTGGATACAAGATGTCACTGCAGGACTACTGTCCCCTGGGGGCTGGATGGTGGTCACTGCCACCACAACCACAGGTGTCCTCTTATCCTGCTTCTCTGTGGCCACCTCCAGACAAAAAATGTCCAGGAAGGACACATGTGGGTGTCAAGTCTGCTCACAAGCAGCGGAAGTTGACAAAGCTAGTTACTGGCGTGTTTAGATTCTGTGTTGTGAACTTTTCCCAACCATAGAGAGGGCAGATGGATTCTGGATGACCCCAAATATCCACTTCCTTGGTGCTCTATTATTGTTACCGGAGTTGGGACAGATCCACGGGGATTTTCACCTGGAGTTTATGTCCAGGGCCAGTTCTGATTCGTTCATGCTTAGGGACCCCTGGCAGACCTTCAGGTGCTCCTTCTCGCCCCATCTGCCTGAGACAGGCCTCTGCCAGCAGCACCTGCATGTTGGCTGGGACAATGACAGTGTCCCAGAAGAAGCTGAGAACTTTTGTGCTCAAGAAGCAAAATCCACAACCCCATTGATTAGTCAGGGTTCTCCTGAGAAACATAACCGACAGGTGAACACGTGTGTGCATGCACGTGTGTGTGTGTGTGTGTACAGAAGTAGGTGGCTTATAAGGAACTGAATCCTGTGGTTATAGAGCCTGATAAACCCCAGGATCTGCAACCAGGAGGCTGGAGATGGAGACCCAGCAGGACAACCGATGCTGTAGTTACTGTATGAGTTCAAAGGTCTCAGGAGAACCCATGGTGTAAATTCCCACCCACTGCTCTAGGCTGGAGCAGACCAATTTCTTAGCCCAAGCAGCCAGGCAGGAGCAGCTCCCTCTCACTGGGCCTGTTTGTCCTATTCAGGCCTCTCACTGAGTGGATGAGGTCCACCCACCTTGAGGAGGGCAACTTGCTTTACTCAGTCTAGTGATTCAAATGTTAATCTAATCAAGAAACACCCTCACAGATGCTGCCAGAATGGAGTCTGGCAAATGTCTGGGCACCTCATGATGCAATCAAATTGACATATAGTTAACCTCCATGCCCACATGGAAAACAACCAAGATCTAAGCAGAAAGGACCAAGGAGAAACGGAGGAAAATGCTGCTTTCCAAGATCCTATTCCTGCATCATGTTTAGCCGTCAACTTCAAAGACATTTATGGTAGCGGTTAGGAGCTCACTCTGGATCAGATCCCGTCTCTGCACTGAAGAAGCTGGTGATGGTGGATGAGTTGGTGAAGTGCTTGGTGTTTCTGTTTCCTCCTTTGCAAAGCAGGGATGTTTATAATACCTTCCTCAGAGGGTGGCTTTGAGAGGTAAATGAGCTTATATATGTAGCATACTCAGTGCTGGGCAAACAGTAGGCACTTAATAAATGTGAGTTACTGTTATTCCTTACAGGAAGTAGAATGTCACGGGTTCAGGTGACAGCCGTGATGCTAGAAGTGCACAGTTAGGTGGGGCGATGGTGTGGGAAGGAACAGACACGTCAGGATGTCGGGGGAGATGAGACTAGGAAGTCGCCCCTCCTCGCCACCTCCAGGGGTCTGGTTGGAGATTCCAGGATGAGAAAACCCAAGGACAGGAGGACTCTGTCCAGCATCTGCCTTGGGGAACTTAGTTCCTGTCCGTTTCCTGCTTTTGCCCTTGTGGAGGTGTCTCCATGAACAATGGAATCTGGCGTATGTCTAGCCCGAAGCTGGGCACTTCAGAGTTACCAAAAATGCCTTCTTGGACTGAGTCCCTTGGCCCCAAGCACATCCACTCATCTCCTGAACCGGCCCTTGGCCGTGGGCCTTGTGATCATTCTGAGGTCTTGCCAACAGCAGCAGAGATCCAAGTTCTTGCCAGCACAGGCCTGGGACATTCTGCCCCCACCCTCTGCCTCTACCACTCAGAGTGCTTTCCTGGCAGTCATTTGCAGACAAATCCCAGAGTTGTGATCCCCGATCCCACTGGAGTCTGAACTAGATGGGTGCTTCTGCCCATGGGGCCCTGGATCCCATGTCAACCCTGACTGAGAGCTTAGGGAAGTTGAGCAGGTCTCCAGCCTCTTTCTTCCTAGGTTCAGAAATGCAGACGCCCCTCACACGTGGACCGGAGGCAGGAGAAAGGGTGTCTACTGCCTCCTGCCTTCCTTCTGCCCCTGGAGAAGATTGCAGCCAACGGGACCAGAGCTCATGTGGGACTGTTCAGCCCGGCCCTCTGCTTTAGAGGACACCATCTTCCAAACGGGAGTTGGTGCCCACAGCTGCAGGAGGGGGCCTCAAGTCTGGATTTCTCTAAGACAAGAATTTGGGTGCAGGTAGTTTTTTTTGGGGGGGCCAAGCCAAGGAAGTCTGTGAGGGGATGGGAGACAGAGCTGGTGAAGGAAGGGACGCTAATAGAGGCTATGGCAATAAGCAGGTGCCCCCAGAGAGCACCTGGGGCTCAACCCAGGCCCCAGAGTGATGAGCACACCCCAGGGGCCTGCAGCAGATGCCAGGTCACCTTCCGGCCACAAGGATGAGACCTACTTGCAGGCTCTGATCACCTCTGTCAGGGGAGGGCCTTGGGAAGCTGAGGGACCTCCCTTGATACTCAAGCAGTTGGCCAGGTGTGCAGGCCCCTCTCTCATGGCCACCTCTGCCCCTCTCCACTAGGCTGGGCCTCCTGCAAGGCCAGCTCAGGGGCATTATTCCCCCTGGGAGGAGCAGAGATGCTGGCAAACACCAGCAGCCACCTTTGCAGGCCCAGGGGAAAGGAAGAATGGAAATGGAAGAGCCCTTAAAATATCCCTCAACTGTTTAAGGATTGGAGATCTGCACTAAATCTCAAGAAAAAGGAGTAATTACGCTGTCAGCAAAAGTGATATAATTTTTAAGACTCAGTTCCACAGCCGTAATTTTTCCTTATCCTCCCTGCGTCTCCCAAGGGATTTAGGGGCCAATTACCTGTCAGTTTGCTGAGAGGTGCTGTTCCCAGGCAGGAAGCTGTCACCTGCCATGGCTTCCATAAGACTCGCTTGACAGCAGGGGTGGCTGGGAGAGCCGCCACGGCAGAGAGGGGCGTCCTCAAGAGCTTGAGGAAGGAGCTGAGGAGGACGATTGCTCTGCAGGCCTCTGACTAGCCCTGAGCCAGAGACCAGATGCTATCTGGGTCTTGGCCCCAGTGAGGCCCACCTGGCCAGAGTCTTAGGGGCAGGGCTGGGGGAAGAAGGCATCAGAGCCAGGGACTCTGGGCAGAGGGCTCCTCCCACAGAGTCTCAGCGTCTCAGGGCAGGCCAGACCCTTCCAGCCCAGAATGGGTGGCCATTCAGAGAGCAGAGAAAAGTGGTCCTAAACATGAGGGCCACACAGTTGGGTCAGCTGGAGGGAATCTCTGGCCTTGTGTGATCAAATGGGCCAAGGATGAGACCCACCTTATTATTCTATCCCCATCCAGCACTTGATTCCTGTGGTCACTTGGCCTCTCTTGCATACCTTGGTAGACAGGGAACTCAGTAAGTAGAGAGGCAGCCCACTGTGGTTAAGAGCAGGGAGACCCTGGAGCCAGGCCACCTAGTTTGATCCTGATACCCCTGTCTCTAGGTTATGCAGCCAGGGCTCTTCGCCGTGGCCAGAAAGTTAAATGGGTTAATACCTACAGTGCATTTAAGAAGTGCCCCCAAGAGTGTCAGACTATATTATGACTGGTTTTGGCAATTTGTCTCTGAACCCAGGCTGTCTGCCCCTCAGGGATGCCAAAGTCCAGCACGTAACTGCGTCACCCTTCTTTGAGGACATATGGCGACTATGGTCACTCCAAGCTGCTCATCAAAGGATGCCTTTCATTCTCACCAGGATTCCTTCCTCGGTGACATTTGAACACCTGCCCTGTTTAGGTCACCTTCTTGTTCATCTAGAGGCGGTCACTTCCTTCTAGAAACCTTCCTAGGTCTGTGGGATAAGAGGAGCAGACTTTATCCACAGTGCGTCTTCTAAGCCCTGTGTCCCTTCTGGTGGTACTTAGATTCCTTGAGCTCTCAGATTTTTGAGACCTAGTGACTTACAGAGCTGAGATTTGAGCCTTTGACAAAAACTGCATGGGTCACTAGCACCTGTTTCTGTTGCACTTGCATGCAATTAAAGTTGTAGCTCTGTGGTTCGGGTAGGTTACAGCTACCACTTCTGGCAAGGGATGTGAACCTCAGAGTGTGCTTATGGGGCAATGTCTGTTTGAATTGCTGCCTGTGATGGCCAGAGGTTCTTTACAAAAACATCTAAGTGGGCGTCAGAGCTGAAAGAACAGTCTGAGCCACCACCCCTTATTTAACAGGGAAAGCACTGTCCCCTGCGGTCAGGGGATGCTGACACCACGACCCCCGGGCTCTGGCTTGCTCTGGGCTCATCTCGCCTTACTGAGCTGTCTGGCAGTGCGTCCCATACGCCCGGGTGGGAGATTCCCTCCATCTTCTGGGCCTGAGGATTCATGATCTATCTTCCCTTTGTCCCCCACCTCTGGCTGTCCCATCTTGGGTTGCTGTTCCCAGCTATTGTCATTTCCTTAGACCTGGAAGAGGGAAAGAGATGAGGCTTAGAAGAGGCTACCTAGAGGACAGCTGCCTTCCTCGAGCAGCCCCTTCTCCTTTGTTTCATCCATCAGTTAGTGCCCAAGAGGGGGAAGCAGGAGAGCACTGGTGAAATCTGGGGAACAAGGGGAGGCTGGAAATGTTCTGGAGGGTTAAGTTTCCAGCTAACTAGGAATTGGGAAGGACTCTTCCCCCTCCACCTGCCCGTCACTGGGGCTTCTCTATGAGTCAGGCTGGGGTCTAATGTGTTGCCAGGCAAGTGTTAGGGAGCCCTTGTGTATATGGGGTCCTCACTGTCTCCTGTGTGCAGCTCTTCCCTCGTCAGGACCATGGACATGTGTGGCTGAGCACGTGGAGGGCATGGGCTGTGAGTCAGGCCAAGCTGGTTACCTCCAAGCTGACTGCTCAAGGCCCATATATGACAGGTGTCACGACCTCAGGATTGACATCAGTAAAATGGAGAGGAAATTAAACGTGATGATGCGCGCCAAGCACCTGGCACCAGAAATGCTCAATGGATGTGTTGCTTCTATTTTTACTGGAAAGCAGAAGGAGAGAGTTCGTCACTTCTCCTTCACCTCTCCCACCTCAGGGTGCTGGGTTTCAGCCACCGGGGTGACACCTTGGTTTCTGGATGGGAAGCAAAGAAGGGCCTCTGCCACAGTACCTGAGGGCCAGCCCTGCTCCCAAAAGCCACGGGGACTGGGTGCGTTAATACTATGTGTGATCCAGGCAGTTGGGAAAATAATTAAGTGCTAACTTGTCATTTTTTTAAATAAAGTTCTAGAGTTAGAGATTTATAATTGCTAATGAGCCAGGCTAATAATTAGTTGCTTTATAATAAGGGTGATGATCACTCAGACAGAGGTGGAGAGTGAGCCAGGCTCTGGCCTAATTTTTCTCCCGTAATAATGTGACACGCCTGACTGCCTGGAACTCCTCTTACCCTTCCGTCCTTTAGCTTGACTGCCAGACTCCCATCTGGCACTGTGCCCACTGCCCCACCCACCCTCCAGCCTCTGCCACCGGCTTGCCCTGTGTCCTGCCATGTGTCCCATCTCCCCTTCCTCAGGAGCATAGTGGGCTGGGGGGCTGGCCCCCACAGTTGGAGAGCAGGCTGGGCTGGCAGCTGAGTGAAGAGGCTGGGGCTGGGAGGACCCTGGTCTCAGCACTGCTCTCACCCCACCCTCACCTGGGACAGAGGGTGGAGCTTTCTGCTCCCCCCCTGGTGGCTGACAGCCAGAGGGAGGTTGGCAATAGAATCCTTCCTGCAGCAGGCAGAATGGGGGGTCCGGAAAATGCCCTGGGTTAGACCACCTGGGCAATGCATCAGTGCACAGAGCTAGGAGAGACAGCCAGTTCAGAGGAGAGGCTGAGCCCTCTGTGACCTTCAGGAGTCTTCAGGGGAAGGAGCTCTGGACAGGATGCCGTGAGACATGGTTCAGAGTCCATACCCACCGTTATCTAGCTATATGACCCGGGCAAGCCTGTTGATGTTTGCCTGGGTTGTAAAGTGACAGACTAAGGTCTGTCTACTCCAGAGCTGATCTTTGGGGGGCTGCTTTGACACAGGCATGGTTTCAAGAACACAGAGCACACAGCTCCCCCAACACACACAGTGTTGGAACCTCCAGCTGCCCTTAGGATATGGGGGCTCACAGGGAGGAATGGCCCCTGGGGAGCCAGTGAGGCAACTGGTAAAGATACAGAGGGACATCCTCTGTCACTGTTCGCTTGTGGCTCTGGACTTAGGACAGATATTTATACTGCTTGGGTGGACCAGATCTCCCAGCAGCCTGTGCCTTTGCCCTCAAGCACCTGATATCTGTTCTGGATCCAGCAGGTAAACCACAGCCTGCAAAGTCACTTATTTATCCCCTCACCCTCCACACACACACTTCCTAGGGCCTCCTGGGGGCTTTCTGTGATGTGACTGAAAGGATACAAAAACAGACACGTCTCTGCCCACAGCAAAAGACACAGCAGCCTAACACAGGGTATGTCCTAGAGTCCATGATAGAATTCAGGGCTCCACGAAGTTGGGTGGAGAAAAGAAATCCTTATTTTCATTAAGCTTAAATATAATAATAGATCATGATATGTAACAATAGAATTTATCATTGTTTACGCTCATCACTACTTTGAACTCATGGTAGCTATTAGACTTGCTGCTAAATCCTGTTATTTAATGTGTTAATGAAGAAACACACGAATTACCACATCTTCGTTTTTTTAAATACAAATTACTACAGCTTTGGTCTTTTAAATAATTTGATAACTGCTTCAGTATCATCGCTCTCCTTTCCAGTTCTCTGCATTTTGCTCTCCCTCCTCCCGTCCCACATTCGAGATCCACACTTTCCTCCCGCCATCATCTCCCAACACAGAGCAGGTTGGAAAATTGCTGTTGACCAAGACTGACAGTTCATGCCAGAAACTCGACAGAGGAGACCAGAACTTCATGGGGGCGTGAGCTGTTAGCCTAACCCAGGGACAGGGAAGGAAGAGACCAGACAGAACAAAGAGGCCAAGGCTTCTGCCTCTGCTGACTCCCTCCTGCCCCAGCCAATGGCCACACAGGTGCTAGGGGTCTGGGTGGGGCAAGGTGGATGCTACTCTAAACCAGAGCCCACAGCCTGGTTCCCACCGCATTTCAGATTCTGTGCATGTTGGGTTACATCACTGCAACCAGAAGAAGGAAGCAGATGGAACATTCTCTGGAGTTCTGAGAGGGCCTATCGTGGGATTTGGGGCAGGCCATGCTCTGTCCCCCTCCAATGTACAGCTGTGCTGGTTCCTCTAGGACAATAGCCACAGGTACAGGGAAAGCCACTTGTGGACCCAACTAGAGAGCAAGACTCTCCTGGCCACTTTCCTCCAAGGTAAAGAGCATGTCCCAGGAATCCTTTTGGGTCCATTTCACCCAACAAATACATGGTTTGTCTACTGAGGGTGCAACAGGGGACAGAGTAATCAGCACAGCCTCTGCTCTTGTGAGCTCAGGATAAACCTGGGCAAATGCCCATTAGGCAAATAGTATGCCAAGAACTAATGGCCATTGATTAATAAATAATAATGACAAATCATTGATGTCCAGAGCAGTAAGAGACGATAATGGGGAACCTCATGTCTGGTGGTAAACCCTGGATGGCCCCTGCGGTGGCAGTTTTGCAGCAAACTTAAAATTCAAGATTGGATTGCCTGGACCCACAATGGTTATTCTACACCCTGGATTTTTTAGAACAGCTCTGATTTCAAGAATTCTGTTCCTTTGTGCCCATAAACCATTGAAATGCCAATATTTCAGCAACCAAACAATGTCTCCCAGATTGCATTCTCTCAGACACACCCCCACACAGATCCTCTCAGGCGCTGGGTCCTGGTTTGGGGTTTGGAAAATGTGCTCTCCCACCACCCACGTCCTCCTTGTCTACATGTATGTCAGACCGTTCTTGTACAGGCGCTGAAACATCATTTGGAAATTAGAGTAAGCCAAGCAGAATCTTCAGGGAAGGCTGCAGTGTGGAGAAGTCACCGAATACGTTCTCCAGTCTAAGGGGGAAGGAGCATTTCTTTCCTGCCGTTTGTATAGATACCTGAACATTTTCTGTTCCCTCGCCCAGTACAGTCTGTCTTCAAAGACAAGGTGTGCTTTGGAGGCGACGAAGTTGGGAGCAGGTGGAGTAATTGTGAGAATTAAGTCCAGAGGTGAAACTCTTTCTACTCAGACAGTACCTCCACTGAGGGAGGCTTGGGCAGGGGTGTTCGTGCCTTTGTGTTTTCAAATGAAAACATAGATTACTTTACCAACGGCTGTTGTAGAATAGAATTCTAGTCTTTCAGGGAACGACCTATTCACAGTAGTCATGGTTCATCAGGATGATGGTAACAGCTGTCATTTATTGCAGCAGTCCCCAACCTTTTTGGCACCAGGAACCAATTCCATGTTGAAGACAATCTTTCCATGGACCAGGGGGTGAGAGAATGGTTTCAGAATGATTCAAGTGCATTGTATTTACTGCACACTTTATTTCTATTATCACATTGTTACATTTCATTAGTACATTATCTACATTATTTTTTTATTTTTTTTTATTTAATCATAGCTGTGTATATTGATATGATCATGGGGCATCATACACTAGCCTCATAGACCGTTTGACACACTTTCATCACACTGGTTAACACAGCCTTCCTGGCGTCTTTTTTAGTTATTGTGCTAAAGCATGTACATTCTCTACATTATTATTGCATTCTCATAAGGAGCACACAACCTGGACCTCTCCCACGTGCAGTCTACAGTAGGGTTCATGCTCCTGTGAGCATCTAAGGCCTCTGGTGATCTGGCAGGAGGCAGAGACCAGGCGATGATGTGAGGGAAGGGGATTGGCAGTAAATACAGATGAAGTTTCACTTGCTTGCCCACTGATCACCTCCTCCTGTGTGGCCCAGTTCCTCACAAGCATGGATCTGTACCAGTCCCAGTCCATGGGGGTTGCAAGCCAGCAAGGTGCAGGGAGATCAGGAGGTTGGTATGGTACAACTTGCAGAAGAATAAAAAAATTAGATTAAGAATGGTTCCAAAATGCATCTTCCAGGAAGCCTACAAGGCTTGGTATCTGCCTTATTTTAATACCGCTTGGGAGCTTTGAGCCTAGCTGATCCTTTAACAAACGCTTGTTAAATTAGACCTGTGAAAATGTGGTTGCATAAATACACGGCTTTTTTAGTATCACTTTTTTTAAAAAGCACGTGCTCTCTCTCTTGGTTGGGGTCCTCCCACCAATCTCTTCAGGCCTTGTTCTGTCCTGTCTCTCTCCACCTTTCTTTTATCTATCACTCCTGCCTTTCCTGCCTTTCTTCATTAAACGCTAAAAGGAACACCAACACCCCAGTTCTCCAGTTGCCTCCTGGCTGCTGTTGAGCTTCAGAGCACAGTATTTAAATCCTGTTAAATAACCTGTTTTCATGGGCAATCACGGCGAGGTTAGTAAATTCCCCACACACTCACTCTTTAGACAAAACCGACATCCCAGGTCCGTAGAAAATTGGCCATTGTCCTTAAATGGTGAAATTGAACACAGTAAACGGTTGCACTTTAAAAGAAAGTTGTTCTCATTCAGACAAAAAGTTCAGCCTATTGCTCTGGAAATTTCCAGTTCATGGCCCATTTCTCTCCAGGTATAAAGGAGAAAATAAATACCCTTGCAAGGCAAGTGATTAATTTCAGCCAGTATTTTTGAAACACCCGCTGATGGCTGGCTCTCAGGCTCTTAATCGCTGGCCCTGGCCAGGTGGGGGGTCCCATCTCTGGGATTTCGGACTGGCAACTTCTTGGCTTCCATGTGACCAAGAAGCACAGGAGGAATATACCTCCTGTCATGCTCCAGAAGATGGAGAGGCAGTGAGCAGAAAGGGCTGATTGGGAATTTCTTATTTTTACCTTATTCTTGGGGACTGTGAACCTGGCTTCTGTCACAATCACCTCCACCAGCTCCATGCCTTTTGAAGGCACCATTGTATATGTGACTTCACATTAAAGGGACTACAGAGAGATACCAGGAGGTGTGTGGGTGTGTACACCACTGGGGAATTCAGTAGTATCACTTGTTTCTGAGGGCAGCTCAGAAGATGTCTATATTGCTGGCCACAAGTGACAGTCCAGGTCTAAGGCCACTAGTATTTTTTATATTCAGCCAGCCCCTAGAAATGGTTCTCTCTTCTTTATTTGTCCTGAGCCAATCACATCTTGTGAATGTTACCCATAGCTGTGTAACAAATAACCCCAAAGTTGGTAGCTTAAAAAAACCACCATGTACTCTGGCTTGATTCTGCAGCTTGCCCATTTAGGAAGGGCTCAGCTGGCTCCATTTGCACAGCTGCTGGGTAGGCCAGAGGCCATTTGGTCTAGGATGGTCTCAGCTAAGGTCAGGTCCATTTTCCATGTTGTATCTCATCTTTCATGAACTAGTTCAGTTTTGTTCACAGGTGGTCTCAGGCTTTAGCAAACAAGAGCGGAAGCTTCGTGGCCTTACAGTGGACACACTGTCATTTTGACCACATTCTACTGGCCAGAGCAAGATATGAGGCCAGTTCAGATTCAAGGTCTAATACAGTAGGTTAAATAGTCCCTCCAAAAACCACGTCCATCTGCAACCTCTAGATCTGACTTGGAAATGGGTTATTCGCAGATGTAATTAAACTAAGACTCTCAGGGTGTAATCAACCCAGATTTAGGGTGGGCTTTAAATCCAATGACTGGTATCCTTCTAAGAAGAGGGGATGACACAGAGGCAGGGAGACACAGGGAGAAAGACACATGAAGTCAGAGGCAGAGTTCAGAGTGACGGACCTGCCAGCCAAGGGATGCTGGGGATCGCTGCAGCCCCCAGAACTGGGAGAAACACAGAATGGATCTTCCCCCAGAGTCTTCAGAAGGGTCGTGGCCCAGCCAACACCTTGACTTTGGACCCAGTCTGTTGTTTAAGATGCCCAGTTTATGGCGCTTGTTACAGCAGCCCTAGGGAAGCACACAGGTGGGAAAGCTACTCCATCTCTTGAGGGGAAAAGCTGCAAAGTCACGTTGCAGAGGGTGAGGACAGGAAGGCAGGAGTGGAGCTGCAGTTGCAATCTTGCACCCTGGTTTTCCAGTCCCCACTCTGTTCCTGGCACGCACCTTGAAACTGAAGAGCCTCCACAGGATGCCAGACAGCAGACACTCCCACCCGGTGGGTGCTATTTCTGCACCAAGCTCCAGAAAGACTGCGCCCCTGTCTGCCGACACTCCCGCAGCTGCCTCCTCTGCCACATCCACTCCTCCCCGCACATGAGATCCAAATCGCCTCCATCTCGGCAGAGGCTGAGGAAGGCAGGCGGCCAGGGGTCTGAGGCCGTCCACGCGCTGGGCCCAGCACTGAGTCACCAGGGAAGCTGCAACCTTGGGTCCCACTGGTCTGGGACGCCCAGATGGATGCCCAGAACCCCTCCCCAGACCCACGTCCATCCTACACAGGAAGGCACACCCTTAGGATTGATTCACACATCCTACTGAGAAGGAGGTTGGCAGAGGAACATGTTCTTACTCCACCGGCCCCTCAAGAGAGGCTTGCTCTCTTGGGAATCAGACTGTGGCTTCTGCGCAGTTATCAGCACATGTTTTCCAAATTCCCATCTGGCATCAGAGCTCGGAGGTGCAGAGAGTGTCAGAGGGCCGAATCCTGCCCTTGAGAGCTTACACCATCACCAAGGCTGATGAGGTGGGCCGGTGTCACCATTGTCCTCAAGTGGCTGATGATTGGGCACCAGAGTACAAAGCACCTTTGACAGACAGTGAGACAAGAGAAGTGAGTGCTGGTCTTCCATTGCACAGGTGGGGACCATAGTGAATAATAGAATATTACATAGCTCCAAGTAGCTAGAAGAGACATTTGTATTTACTATTTATTTTTTTATTTTTTTGAGACAGAGTCTCACTTTGTCACCCCAGGTAGAGTGCCATAGTGTCACAGCTCACAGTAACTTCAAACTCTTGGGCTCAAGTGGTCCTCTTGCCTCAGCCTCCTGAGCAGTTGGGACTACAGCCCCCGCCACAACATACAGCTATTTTTAGAGAAGGGGATTCACCCTTGCTTAGGCTGGTCTCAAAGTCCTGAGCTCAAACAATCCACCTGCCTTGGCCTCCCGGAGTGCTGGGATTATAGGCATGAGCCACCATGCTCAGCCTTTAGAAAATAAGATTTTTATATGTATGTTCTCACCACAAAGAACTAGCAAGTGTTGGAGGTGATGGATACGCTGATTGCCCTGATTTTATCATTGTGCCTTGTACACATGTATGGAAATGTCACACTGTCCCCCACAAGTAGGTACAATTATATTGTATCCATTGAAAAGAAGATGGAAACAATGTAAATGTCCATCAGCTGGTAAATGGTAAACACCCTGTGGTGTGTGCCCATCCGTATGATGGCCTATGACGTGGCTGACCTGTATGACAGCGTGTGCTGGCCAACTGCCCCACCCCAGTGCTCCTGGCATCCAGGCTTCCTCTTGCAGGAGCAGGGTCTTCTCTTTCTCCTTCCAAGTTCCTGAAGAGTCATTCTGTGTCAGGCAGTGGGTTACAGTGGCCGAGTGATGAGCAGGGTAGACAAGCAGGCTGCCTTCACGGGGCTTTCACCCATGCAGGGGAAATGGTGCAGTAATAACGATACCTAATCACAGGTCACGAAGGCACCAAAAAGAAATAAGAAAGGTACAGCGGGAGAGGGGATCTGGGGTCGGAGTAGGGAGATGGGTGGGGGGAGATGAAATCTGAGCAGAGACATGAGGAGCTGAGGAAGAATGGATTGAAGATTGTCTTTCCAAGTTCATGTTTTCCCTGGAAGCTCAGAACATGTTCTTATTTGGAGGTAAGATCATTGCCGATGTCATTAGCTAAAATGAGGTCATACTGGAGCAGGGTGGAGCCTTACTCCAACATGACTGGGGTCCTCCTAAGAAGAGGAGAAGAGACACAGCCATGCACGGAGGAAAGATGATGTGAACGCAGACACACAGAGGGAAGACGGCCATGTGGCCACAGTGGCGGAGACCACAGCAAAGTAGCTACAAGCCAAGGAATACCCAGGACTGCTGGCCACCACCAGGCGCTGGAAGAGGCAGGAAGGATCCTCCCCAACAGCCTTCAGGGGGAACACAGCCCTGCCAACACCTTTATCTCAGACTCCAGCCTCCAGAACCATGAGAGAAGCAATTTCTGTTGCTTAAAGATACCCTCCATGTGGCATTTTGTCACAGCAGCTGCGGGAGGCTAATACAAGGAGGAAGAGAGCGTTCCAGGCAGAGCGAGGTGTTGGGTGCCTTTGGAAGACAGTTCCGGAAGCTGCTGGAGCAGCAAAAGTGGGACTGGGAGCCCAACAGGCAGGTATAGATGATTCCAGAAAGGGCTGGTGGCCAGCCACAGGGCCTTGCGAGCCATGGTGATGATTTGCATTTTATTCTAAGAATGCTGAGAAGTCATTGAAGGATCTTAAAAGAAGAAAGAGACATGAATGGAAGTTCATTTTTTAAAGATCACATCAGCTTCTCTGTGAAGAGGAGATTTGAAAAGGCAGGAGAGGAGGCAGGACAGCCACTCTGGACAGTGGTCTGGCAGGTCCCCAAGCAAGTGAACAGAATTACCCCAGGACCCAGCAATTCTGCTCCCAGGTACAGACCCAAGAGAAATGAAAACATGTCCACACAGAAACTTGTACTGAATGTTTCTAACAGCATGATTTGTAGCAGCTCAAAGAGGGAAACCACAGAAATATCCATCCAATGAGAAAGCAGAACATGATAGATCCATACAATGGACTATTATTTGGCATTAAAAAGGAATGAAATACTGATACATACTGCAACATGGATGAATTCGGAGACATTATGCTAAGTGAAAAAAGCTAGTCACAAAAGACCACATATCGTATGATTCCATTTATACAAGATGTCTAGAATAAGCAAATCTATAGAGATGGAACATAGATTAGGTAGTTTGCTCAGGGCTGGGATGGTTGAGGCTTGGGGAAGGGTGATAGTTTATCATTAAGGTTATTCAAATGCTCTAAAATTGGCCATAGTGATGGTTGCACTCATGTAGAATATACTAACGACAATTGAAATGTACACTTCATTTATTTCCTTTTTTTGAGACAGAGTCTTATTCTATCATCCTGGGTAGATGGTAATGGCATCATCAGAGTTCACTATAGCCTCCAACTTCAGAGCTCCAGTGATCCTCCTGCCTCAGCCTCCCAAGTACCTAGGACTATGGGTGAACAGTACCATACCCGGCTAATTTTTCTTATTTTTTGTAGAGATGGGGTCTTGCTAAGTTGACCAGACTGATCTTGAACTGCTGGCCTCAAGTGATTCTCCTGCCTTGGCCTTCCAAAATACTGGGATTATGGGCATGAGCCACTGCACCCAGCCTGAAGTGCATGAAAGAATGAATTACATAACACATGAATTGCATCTCAATAAAGCTTAGAAAAAAAGAGTGAGGGGAGAGTCCAGACAGGAGGCTGTTAAGCCTTCTGGTGGGAGAAAGTGGTGACTTAGGCCAGGTTTATAGAAGCAGAGATAGCAAAAAGGGGCGAAAACAGTGTGTTTTGGAAGAAGAATAGATCACTGAACAGATCAACAAAATGTGAGCAGTCTATACAACAAAATATTAGCCATAAAAAGAAGTAAAATTCTGGCACATGCTCCTGAAATCACCCTTACAAATTAATGGAGGGGGACAAGGCGAGAGCTAGAGTAAGGGCCCCAAAGCTCTGCGAAAGAACAGGCCTCCCTGAAATAATGATAAAAACCAGCCACTTCCCTTGTTTGCTTGATAATAGTCACTGTCCCCTCATCTGCTTCTCTATAATTGCTACTCTAGAGGGCACAGGTGATGGCCATAAAGATTCATAACTTTTCTCCATAAATCACAGCACCTGTTTGGAACCTAGGCCTGGGGGTAGTTTCTGAGATATCTTCCATGTCCTGCCTTCCAGTGATTGACGGACCCACCCAGACCAAGAAACTGACTCAACTGGTTCAGACACCCAACCCAGAGAACAGCATTGGCTGACCCGCCCCAGAGACTGATGGGTTCACCCCAAAACCAGCCAATTAGCAGACTCTGATCGCTTGATCTTCTGCCCACCAAACTGTCTTTAAAAACTTTGTCTCCCCAATTCTCAGGTAGGAGGATTTGAGATATTTCTCCCATCTTCCCACTTATCACTATGTGGAATAAAACCTTTCTCTGCTGCAAACTCTGCTGTCTCTGGACGTCAGCATCCTCTCCAGGCAGCGGGCAGGTGCCCCTGGCTAGGTGGCAACAGTACAGCACAATGACCCTTGAAAACACTGTGCCAAGACAAATAAGCCAGGCACAGAATCCTACGGCACAATTCCATTTACACGAAGTTTCTAGAATAGGCAAATCCGTAAAGAAAGAGTAGAGGTTGCTGCCGGGGGCTAGAGAGAGGAAAGAATGGAAAGCTATTGTCTGAGAGGTACAGAATTTGTTTGGGATGATAAAAAATAACTCTGGAAAATAGACAGCCATGGTGGTTGTACAATGTTTTGGATGTATTCACTCAACGTCACTGTTTGTACAGTGTAAAATGGTTAAATTGGTAACATTTATGTCATCTATATTTTACCACAATGAAGATAAATGTACAAAAGTGAGAGAGAAGCAAGGACAGGCCGCCCTTTGGAGAGGCCAGGCTATGAAAAGAAACAGAGAAGGAGAGATGGAGGTGAGGGAGGATTTTCAAAGAGCAGGTGCACAGGAAATGACTCATTAGCTCAAGAGAAAAAGGATGAGGGAGGAGCAGGTCCCTGGAGAGTCCACAGGCAGGCGGTCAGGAGCGTGCCCATGACCAGAGGAGAGCAAGTGGGGAGCTGGCAGCCTGGGGAGGGGGTGTCTCAGTTGAGCCTGTTTACTCCGAGCAGGGACTGAAGCTGGGGAGGAGCAGGCTCCTCTGTGAGATGCGCTGGTCTGTTCTCATCCAAACACCATTGAATAAAATAAAGGCCAGCACTCCCCAAATAACAAAGGTGACTCTGGGCAGGACTGGTCCCCCCCTTAAGGGCGTTCTCCCCTAACCTAGCCTAGACTGAAGACCTTGACCTCCCACTCCTCCCAGCTCCTGCCTGGGCTGAATGAGTCCACTCCCTTCTTTTTTTTTTTTTTTTTTTTATTAAATCATAGCTGTGTACATTGATATGATCATGGGGCCTCATACACTAGCTTCATAGACCGTTTGACACATTTTCATCCCACTGGTCAACACAGCCTTCCTGGCATTCTCCCAGTTACTGTGCCAGGACATCTACATTCCACATCTACCAAGTTTCACATATACCTGTGTAAGATGCACCGCAGGTGTAATCCCACCAATCACTCTCCCTCCATCCATCATCCCCCCTCCCTCCCATACCTTTCCCCCTTCCCCCTACTATTAGGTTATAACTGGGTTATAGCTTTCATGTGAAAGCCCTAAATTAGTTTCATAGTAGGGCTGAGTACATTGGGTACTTTTTCTTCCATTCTTGAGATACTTTACTAAGAAGATTATGTTCCAGCTCCATCCATGTAAACATGAAAGAGGTAAAGTCTCCA
>CAUYPK010028023.1:0-14406 GCA_963574355.1 Loris lydekkerianus
AATTAAATGAAATTGAAAACAAAAGAATTATACAACAGATCAATAAATTCAAAAGTTGGTTTTTTGAAAAGATCAATAAAATAGATAAACCTTTGGCCAACCTAACCAGGAAAAAAAGAGTAAAATCTCTAATTTCATCAATTAAAAATGGTAAAGATGAAATAATAACATCCCCCTTAGAAAGATCTAATATGTGAAAGATCTCTATAAACAGATCTATGAAACTGTAAGAAAAGAAATAGCTGAAGATGTTAACAAATAAAAAAACATACCATGCTCATGGCTGGGAAGAATCAACATTGTTAAAATGTCTATACTACCCAAAACAATATATAATTGTAATGTAATTCCTATTAAAGCTCCATTGTCATATTTTAAAGATCTTGAAAAAAATGATACTTCATTTTAATGGAATCAGGAAAAACCTTTAATAGCCAAAACATTACTCAGAAATAAACACAAAGCAGGAGGAATCATGCTACCAGACCTGAAACTGTACTATAAATTGATAGCGATCAAAACAGCATGGTACTGGCACACAAACAGAGAAGTAGATGTCTGGAACAGAATAGAGAACCAAGAGATGAATCCAGCTACTTACCGTTATTTGATCTTTGACAAGCCAATTAAAAACATTCAGTGGGGAAAAGATTCCCTATTTAACAAATGATGCCGGGTGAACTGGCTGGCAACCTGTAGATGGCTGAAACTGAACCCTCACCTTTCACCATTAACTAAGATAGACTCTCACTGGGTAAAAGATTTAAACTTAAGACATGAAACTATAAAAATATGTGAAGAGAGTGCAGGGAAAGCTCTTGAAGGAATCGGCCTGGGTGAACATTTTATGAGGAGGACTCCCCAGGCAATTGAAGCAGTATCAAAAATACACTATTGGGACTAAAAAGCTTCTGCACAGCCAAGAACATAGTGAGTAAAGCAAGCAGACAGCCCTTAGAATGGGAGAAAATATTTGCAGGTTATACCTCCGATAAAGGTCTAATAACCAGAATCCACAGAGAACTCAAACATATTAGCAAGAAAAGAACAAGTGACCCCATCTCAGGGTGGGCAAAGGAAGTGAAGAGAAACTTCTCTAAAGAAGACAGACACACGATCTACAGACACATGAAAACAAGCTCATCATCCTTACTCATCAGAGAAATGCAAATCAAAAGTACTTTGAGATATCACCTAACCCCAGTAAGAGTAGCCCACATAACAAAATCCCAAAACCAGAAATGTTGGCACGGATGTGGAGGAAAGGGCACACTTCTACACTGCTGGTGGGAATGCACACTAACACGTCCCTTCTGGAAGGATGTTTGGAGAATACTTAGAGACCTAAAAATATATACCCAGAAGACCAAAAATCACAATATAACAAAGACATGTGTACCAGAATGTTTATTGCAGCCCAATTCATAATTGCTAAGTCATGGAAGAAGCCCAAGTGTCCATCGACCCACAAAAGGACTAGCAAATAGTGGTACATGTACACCATGGAATATTATGCACTGTTAAAGAAAGATGGAGACTTTACTTCTTTCATGCTGACATGGATAGAGGTGGAACATATTCTTCTTAGCAAAGTATCTCAAGAATGGGAGAAAAAGTATCCAATGTACTCAGCCCTACTATGAAGCTAATTTGTAGCTTTCACATGAAGGCTATAACCCAACTACAGCACAAGACTATTTGGAAAGGGCTAAGGGAGGGGAAGGGAGGGGGGAGGTTAGGGTGGAGAAAGGGCAATGTGTGGGGCCACACCTACGGTGCACCTTAGAGTTGGTACAGGTGAAACCTACTAAATGCAGAATACAAATTTCTACATACAATAACTAAGCAAATGTCATGAAGGCTACGTTGAACAGTTTGATGAGAATATTTCAGATTGTATATGAAACCAGCACATTGTAACCCTTGATTTCACTAATGTACACAGCTATGATTTAAAAATTAGATAAAAAAAAAGAAAAAAAGAAAAAGAAAAGAACAAATAACCCTGTTTCTACGTGGGCAAAAGACTTGAACAGAAACATCTCTGAAGAAGACAGGTGCCTGGCCTCTAAAAACATGACAAAATGCGCATCATCTTTAATCATCAGTGAAATGCAAATTAAAACCACATTGAGATATCACTTAATTCCTGTAAGATGAGCCCACATCACAAAATCTCAAACCACCAGATGTTGGTGTTGGAACACGTCTACACTGCTGGTGGGAATGCAAGCTAATAATAATGCTACCTTTCTGGAAAGAAGTTTGGAGAATACTAAAGGAACTAAAAATAGACCTACGATTCCATACTGCAATTCCTCTACTAGGTAGATACCCAGGTGAACAAAAATCATTTCAAAACAAAGACATTGGGACCAGGATATTAATTGCAGCCCAATTTATTATTGCCAAGACATGGAAAGAGCCCAAATGCCCATTGACCCATGAATGGATTAACAAATGTGGGCATATGTACACAGTGGAATACTTTGCAGCCAAGAAAAATATGAAGACTTCACATCATTTATGTTTACCTGGATGGAGCTAGAACATATTCAACTTCTTAGTGAAGTATCGCAAGAATGGAAAAAAAATATCCAAGGTACTCGATACTACTATGAATTCAAAATAGAATCACCTACACATTCATACAAATGGTAAAACATAACAATAATACTTAAGGGAAGTAGAAGGGAAGAAGAGAGAGAAGGAACCGGACGGTGGAGGCAGTAGGAGAAGGGAGGGTCTATGGGGGGACCCCACCTAATATGCATGATGCAATGGAGCATTTTAAAAGTAGTAAGAAAAGAGTATAATGTTACGGCTGTTTTAATCACTTCAATTTAAGCATATCACATTGTTTATCAAATCAGTACAGTAAACACATATATGCATAAATGTACATAGTTACGATTTAATAAAAACAAAAAAATGAAAAAATAAAATAAAGTCAAAGTATAAAAAGAAAAAAAAGTTCATTGGAGATCACAGTTGAAATGGTAATTCAGGTCTCAACAGCACTTTTTTCTGACATTCAAAAGCCTTTTTTTCAGTTTTGAATTTATCATTCTCAATGAATAGAACATGTGTGGGAGAATTAAAAGTTGGTAAGCCTGTGTTTTTTCTGGCTTTCTTTTCCTTTTCTTTGTTTTAGGTATTTGTTTATTTTAGTTTCTGAATAGACTATTGTTACAAATAAAACAATGTATTAATTCATGATAGCCTGACTGACAAATACAAGGAATAATTCATGCTTTTTCTTTTTTAAAATTTTTGTATTATTTTTTAATTAAAATAATGACTGTATACATTTATAGGGTACACTGTGATGATTTGATATACAATGTGGAATGTTTAAATCAAACTGACTAACATCGCCGTCACCTCACTTACTTATTGTTTGTGGGAAGACATTTAAAATTCACTCTTAGTATTTTGAAATATACCCTTGTATTGTGGACGTCATGCTTTTTCTTAAAGAGTATTTCATTATGTGAAAAATATTCAGAATATTTTAAAAGTTGCTGGAGATCAATAAAGCAGTTGAGATACCTGGTTTTCAGAAAGGTAAATGTTTTCACCATGTCGGTGATTAGAGGGTAAGCTGATACTTCTCTCTCATTTATAATGTTGCTCACTTTACTCTGTGGCAAGGTGGCCCAGGGATCTGGGTGAGGGAACCACAGCCCAGTGCTGCTTTCTTTGTGGTGTCGTGGCCTTGGTGCCCCCTTTTTGGCAGAATGGGGAGCAGGGCTTTCCTGAGGAGCGAGGGGCTTCCCCCAACGCTGCTGCCATTGCTCTGACCAGAGTCAGCTGCAGACCCTTGGCCTTGGCCAGAGTCAGCTGCAGACCCCCCAGGTGGTCGCCACCGTCCTGTGTGAGAAGGGACAAGAAACCTTTGGGACCTGTGAGGGCAGAAGCTGAGCCCAAGGCAGGAGTTCAGGCCACCTGCAGCCCAGAAGCTGCCTGCCAGGACGGTAAACTCCCACAAAATGCAGAGGTGGTGCCTGAACACAGCAGAATTGATTCCTCCACAGTTTGAAGATGACAATTAATCTGCTCACTCTGCGGCTGTCCCGGACAGGAAACCATCTGAGATAAGAGAGGACGTATTGGGATAAAAGCCAATTACTGGGCAGAGAGCTGTCTAGGGAGAGTGTCCAAGCAGGTTTATTTCTGGGCTCTCAATTCTGCTGCAGGATCTGTCTCTTCACCTTCATACAAGGACCACACTGTTCCCGTTACCTTAGTTTTATACAAGTTTTGAAATTGGGATGTGTAAGTTCTCCAACTTTGTTTTCACTATTCTGAGTCTTTTGTATTTCCATATAAAGTTTAGAAATAGTTTAGAAATTCTCCCACCTTTCCCTCCTGAAAAAAAAAATCTGCAGGAATTTTGAAACAGTTTGTGGACCTGCACATGGATTCGGGCAGAAATGTCATCTTCAGTGTCGGGTTTTCCAATCTACCGGCATGGAATGCTTCTCTGTTTTTTTAAAGATATTTTAAAAATTCTCTCAGCAATATTTTGTAGTTCTCGGTACCCAGGCCTGACTCCTGTCAGGTGAACAGTGATGAGGCCCCTGAACAGAAAGGAAGAGAGCTGCGCTTCTCACTGGGACCCAGAACACCGGGCAGGTGGAAAGTGGGGGTGGGAGTGGGGAGTAGGGGTGGACGGAGGGGGGCAGGGGTGTGGATCAGACACAGAGAGGGGACAGGCCACCCAGGAAGGGGCGGGGTGACAGGAAAGCTGCTGAGCAATGGTAGAATATTCACATTTAATCAGCTAGAGGTGGGGTCACCAGTGCTTGTGAGTGGAGAAACTTGCAGGCACAGAGCTTCAACATTCATGGATCCATGTACAGAAATCAGTGGCGTGACCCTGAGCCGAGGGCAGAGCTTCCAGTCCTCTGATGTCCAAGGGAACTGGAGACAAAAACTCTTACTGGGTTGATTGGATAGGGTGGAGCTGGAGTCTGGCCCTGGGCTGATTGGATGGGGTGGAGCGGGAGTCTGGCCCTGTGCTGATTGGATGGGGTGGAGTCAGAGTCTGGCCCTGTGCTGATTGGATGGGAGTGGAGTTGGAGTCTGGCCCTGGGCTGATTGGATGAGGTAGAGTGGGAGTCTGGCCCTGGGATGATTGGAAGGAGTGGAGTCAGAGTCTGGCCCTGTGCTGATTGGATAAGGTGGAGGGAGTCTGGCCCTGGGCTGATTGGATGGGGGTGGAAGGGGAGTCTGGCCCTGGGCTGATTGGATGGGGGTGGAGCTGGAGTCTGGCCCTGGGATGATTGGATAGGTGAAGCTGGAGTCTGGCCCTGGGCTGATTGGATGGGGGTGGAGCTGGAGTCTGGCCCTGGGATGATTGGATGGGGGTGGAGCCGGAGTCTAGCCCTGGGATGATTTGATTTGGGTGCAGGGGAGTCTGGCAGGCTCTGCTCCTGCTCATGGAGCCAGCGGTGGCAGGTGGTTTGTGAGGGCGGGGCTGCAGTGAGGCTTGCCCTATACCAAGTTGGGTCACCACTGGGGTTTCAGTTTTAAGTTTTCTCCGGGATTCTCTTGGCCAAGTTTTAAAGTTTTCTTGGGGATCTATTTAGTTGGTTGTGGGGGGTGGGGAGTGGGAGTGGGAGTTTTTTTTTTTTTTTTTTTAAATTTCTTATCCTTTTGAATTCCGTCCCAGGTATTTTGCTCTTGTTGATATGATAATGAAAGGATCATGTTCTGAATTTTATTTTTGGTGAACTCATGGAAATCACTAGGTATAGAAGCACAATTGATATTTTATATTGATCTTATATCCTGCTGCCCTGCTGATCTTATTTGTGATCTATAAGACTTTGCAACATCTTAGAATTTGCTGTATGAAACAGTATGTCATCTACGAATAAAGGCTTTTTTTTTCTTTTTTTCTTTATGAATGTCTTTTTTTTTTTTTTTTTTTTTTTGGTTGATTTGTCTTGGTAGGTCCTCTGTTACAGTATTGAAGATAAATTTTGAGATTGGACATCCTTGCTTTGTTTCTGACTTTTAGAGGGAAAAGCATTCTATTTTTCACTATTAAATTTAGGTTAGTTAGCTCTAGGGTTTTTTTTTGTTTGTTTTTGTAGATGCCCTTTATTAGGTTGAGGACTTTTTTTTTTTTTTAATTGTAATCTGCTGAAAATTTTTATCATGAATTGATGTTGTATTTTGTCAAAAATTTGTTTTCTGCATATATTTAGGGTATTTAGGGTTTTCTTGGGTTACTTTTTAAGCCATTATTAGAGTTTGTTATACTAATTATTTTGTTATGAAACCAGCACTGTATTTATGGGATAAATTATGTTTTTTGGTGTAAAATTCTTTTTTTGTTTTGCAGAGTTTGGTCTGTGGACATGTTAGTGAGGACCTCTGCGTGAGGACCTCTGCGTCTCTGCACCTGTGAGCAGGAGAGAAGTCAGTCTGAAGCTTCCTCTTCATGACCTTGTCCCTCTTGGGCACCAGGTAATGCTGGTTTCAGATAATGAGCTGGGAAATGTTCCTGGTCCTCTATTGTCTATATGAGTTTGGAAAGAATTGGCATTACTTTTTCCTTAAAGGTTAGACACAATTCATGAATAAAACCATCGAGATAAGGATTTTTTTATGGGAAGATTTTAAATTATAAATGCAATGTATTTATTTGTTATAGGTCTTTTATATTTTCTCTTCTTGAAGAGTTGGTTTGGTTGTTTGCATCTTTCTAGGAATTTATTTCTTCTAATCTGTCAACATAAAGTTATTCACAGTATTTCCTTAAATTCACTGGTGATTTGCCATTTTTTATTACTTACATTGATAATTTGTGTTTTTTCTCTCTCTTTTTCTTGATTAGTGTATCTAAAAATATATTAAATTTCAAGAAACTAACTTTTGCTTTTATTGGTTATGTCCATTTTTAAAAAGTTTTCTATTTGATTGAATTTCCACTTTAATATTTATTATTTCCTTTGCTTGCTTTGGTTTAATTTGGCTCTTTTTATTCTGTCTAATTTCATAACATAGAAGCTTAGGGTAATGTTTGGAATTTTTTTCTTTTCTAGTATTTTTCTTTCTTTGTAGCATTTAAAGGTAGGCATCCACCTCTAAGCACTGGTTCAGCTGGTCCCATAAATTTTGATACATTGTGTTTTATTTTTCTGCATTTAAAAATATTTGCTAATTTCCCATGTAACGCCTCCTTTGATCCATGAGTTATTTCAAACTGTATTATTTAATTTCTAAATATTTTTGTCATTCTCAAATTTCTTCCTGTTGTTTATTTCTAATGACATTTATAATTTCATTGTATTCAGAGAATATACACTGATTTCAATCCTTTTATATCTGTTAAGAGTTATGGCTTAGATATGGAAAATATTGAAAAATATTGAAAAACATTCTGTGTGCACTTGGGGAGCGTATATGTCCTGCTGTTGTTGAGGAAAGTATTCCTTAGGTATTCACTGGGTCAAGCTGGTGGAGAGTGTTGTTCAGGCATCATATATCCTTGCTGATTTTTGCCTAGTTGTCTACCAGTTATCCAGGATGAGACATTAGAGTGCCCAACTGTCATTGTGGAATTGTCTATTTTTTCTTCAATTTTATTAGTTTTACTTCATATATTTTTGGGCTCTGTTATTAGGTGTGTATATACCAAGGGTGCCAAACAAATGGATACAAATTTTAAGGATCTTTTTGGAAGTAAAATCAATCATTCCTCAAAGTGTATGAATTGCAGGTAAAATAGATAGGTAGCATGTCTAGATGCACTTGACCAGCAATGGCGGCTTCAACTTGACTTTGAAAAGTAATGCACAGGTAACATCTCTTCAAATGTGTGTGCGTTTGTTGACACCCTCTGTATTTATAATTGCTATATCTTTATGGTAATTGACCTTTTTATCATCATAAACATCCTTTTTTTGTCTTTTATATGTGACTTGTCTTAAAGTTTTTGCTTGATGTTCTCATGGCTACTCTAGTTCTGGTATTGTGACTGTTTCTGTGGTATCTGATTTTCCATCATTTACTTTCAAACTTTCTGTGTCTTACAGAGAACATAAGATTGGGTCTTGTTTTTTCTTGTTTTGTTTTAAAAAATTTAACTATCTCTGACTTTTGAATATAGTTTTTAATACATTTATGTTTAACGAATTGAATTTATTGGATTTTTTTTTATTTTTACCATGGGATTTATTTTTTCTATTTTGCTGAGTTTTTAATGTAAAAATGTTTTTTGTTCCCTCATTATTCCTTTACTATTTTCTTTTGTGTTAAATAGCAGTTTTCTAATGTACTATTTTATTCTTTTTTAATGTTATTGTCTTAGGGAAATACTGTTGTAGGGAATACAGAATACATATTTACTCACCTCAGCCTATTTTAAAGTACTAACTTAATACTGGTAAAATAGAGGTGCTTTGCTCCAATACAGCTTCCTCTTCTCTCTCTCTCTCTCTTTTTTGCAGTTTTTGGCAGGGGCTGGGTTTGAACCCATCACCTCTGGCATATGGCACCAGCGCCCTACTCCTTTGAGCCACAGGCACTGTCCTCTCTTCTCTCTTCTTTATGATTTTATTATCTTGTCTGTACATATGCCCAATATCACAGTTTTCTATTATTTTTTAAGTCATTGTGTTTTAAATAATTTCAGAGAAAAATACAAAAATATATTTATACTGTATTTGTATTTATCAACATAAAATTTTGAACATTACTGTTTTTTTAATGGACATTCAAGTTACTGTGTGCTGTTATTTCCTTTCAATCTGAAGGATTTTCATTAGTATTTCTTGTAAGACAGGCATGCTAGAAGGAAATTCTCTCAATATTTGTTAACTTGGAAAATCTTTTATATTTCTTTATTTTTGAAGGATATTTTTGTTGAGTATAGAATTCTTGGTTGACAGTTTTTTTCTTTCAGAACTTTTTTTTTTTTTTTTTGTAGAGACAGAGTCTCACTTTACCACCTTCAGTGGAGGGCCGTGAAGTCACAGGACCCACAGCAACCTCCAGCTCTTGGGCTTCTGCGATTCTCCTGCCTCAGCCTCCCGAGCAGCTGGGACTACAGGCGCCAGCCACAATGCCTGGCTATTTTTTGGTTGCAGTTCGGCCGGAGCTGGGTTTGAACCTGCCACCCTCGGTATATGGGGCGGGCGCCCTACTCACTGAGCCACAGGCGTTTCAATATGTCATTGCAATGCCTTCTTTTATACACTCTTTGCTATGAGTACTACCTGCTAATTTTGCTACACCTCATGTGCAAATAATGTTTTTTTTTTCATTTCTCTTGCGACTTTTGAGATTTTCTCTTTTTCTTTCAATCCAACAATTTGAATATGAATGTCCAAGAATATATTTGTTTTTATTTTGCTTGGAATTTATTGAGATTCTTGGGTGAGATTTTTTTTTTTTAATCAAACTTGGTACTTTTCAGCTATTATTTCTTCAAATAGTCTTCTGTTTTATCTAGCTCTTTGTGGTTTCTGTTGATATAGTTGATGGAATCCTACAGGTCTCTGAGGCTTTGTCTATTTTTCTTTGTTCTTTCTCTGTTTTGCTCTTTAAATGGAATCCTATCTTCTGATCTGTCTACAAGTTTGTTGATTCTTTCTTCAGTCAGCCTGAATTTTCTGCTCAGAGAACTTTTTATTTTGGTTGCTGAGCTCATTGACTCCAGAATTTCTATTTGATTTTTTAAAAATGATTTCTGTCTCCTTGCTGATATTCTCTGGTTGATGAATCATTATCATTATATTTTTCTTTAATTCTTTAAATATGGAGATTTAATTGTTTGAACACTCTTATAATAGTTTTTTTTTTGAGGTTTTTGCTTAGTTCAAAGTTCAGCATCTGAGTCCCCTCAGAGAGTTTCTACTGACCTCCCCCCCTCTTTTTTTTAATGTTAAGATTACACTTTACTGTTGTGCTACACGTCTTACAATGTTTTGTAAAACCTTGACATTTTAAGTGATTTATTGTAGCAGATTGTGGTTATTTATAATTTCTCTTCCCCCTGGGTTTGCTGCTGTTGTTGCTTGCTTTTTTTAATTGTTTGTTTGGTGATTGCTTATCTGCAAATTCTGTCTCCCCTGACATATGTGACCACTGATATCTATGTTCAGCTTTCTTCCCCTTTTCATTCTTTCTATATTTAAGCCTGGTTATGTAGAGATCACTCCTGGTCTGTATAGCTTAGTAGTGAGACAAAGTTTGTCTCACTAACATCTTAAGGGAATAAAGCTTCTGCCTTGTGTCAGTAAATGCATGTGTGGGTTGGGTAGTGCATTTTAAAATCAGACACTTTATAGACCTTGCAGCAAGGTTTGCCCTGTTGGAGGGGGCTGGTTTCTACTGCCTGCCAACCTGGAGAGTACCACCCCACTCCTGAACATGGGGGTGGGCAGGGTTGAAACACAACAAAAAAAAGTGTTTTTGCTTGAGGTACAGTCAGAACTCTTTTTTTTTTTTGACACAGAGTCTCACTCTGTCGCCCTAAGTAGAGTACTATGGCATCACAGCTCACAGCCACCTCCAACTCTTGGGCTTAAGCGATTATCTTGCCTCAGCCTCCCAAGTAGCTGGAATTATAGGCACCCGCCACAATGCCCGGGTATTTTTTGTTGCAGTTGCCACTGCTGTTTTAGCTGGCCAGGGCCGGGTTCGAACCTGCCACCCTTGGTATAGGGGGCTGGCGCCCTACCCACTGAGCCACAGGTGCCGCCCTACATCAGATTTTTTTAAGTACTGCTTCTCAATTATCAGGATGCTTCTGTTTGACTTTCAGAGTTCTGCAATATTGTTTTTGACAATTGTGTCCAGTTTTATTATTTGGGGGGCAATGTGTCAGCATCTCCCTCCATCATTTCAGAAGTTCCACCCACCTAGAATGAAATCCAAGTTAAAAAATATGTTAGCATTTCTTGGTTGGTATTGCAGAGAATTGAGCAGAAATATTGATGCATTATTCTTAATGAGAAGCATTTTATAATTTTTTGATGATACTTCTCTAAGGAGTCCAATTTTATCCAAGACTTGTTCTGGAAATGTGATACTTGTTAAAGATCTGACAGATAGGATATATACAGTTCTGTGTGTCCCAGAACTCTTCAGGTATCGCCACCATTTCTTGAAGAATGTGTCCTTGTTAGAAGTGTTTCCTAGAAACAAGACATCAGGCAGGAGTTCTTGTCACTCATCTCCTGTACTCTTAAGGCTTGTGCTAAGAATCTTGTGGCAATTTTTAGGAACAGGAGGAGCTCCTGCATGTCTGTGCACTTGGCCCACAGGTGGAGCACTTGGTTACTTAATTACCTCAAGGCTGCCTGCAAAAGTTATGGTTGCATTCAAAGTCATGCAAAGTGCATTCTCCAGACCTACAAGTGCAGAGTAGAGAGAGCTGAGTTCCTCCCATTAGAGTCCAATCTGAATTTTCCAGTTTGCTCTGGAAGGGTAAACCCAGTTCAGATTCATCAGCAGTTAAGCCGGGGCCTTCTTCCCATTGACACACAAGAGTATAAGAAAAAGCTATTTTAAAACAGAAGCTTATATAGAAATATGATTCTCTTTATTTGGTTTTGCATCTGCATTTAAAAATTGTGGAAAACCAACATCTTTTTATAGTGATTCCTTAATATTTGGAGAAAAATAGGCATTTGTCTTTTCATTTTCAACCTACTTTTCCTATACATCTGTATTTTCCTTATTTCAGAAATAATATCTCCACAATATAAAATAATTTGGAAATTTTAAATAAACAAAGATGAAACTTAAAATCTACCCCCAGTATCACTGCCTGCAGGTAACTCCTGTTGTTTGTTAATGTATGTCCTTATGGGGCCGGTATGATCAATATTTTCTCCTGTCTCTTGTGTTCATCTTGAACTTGATTCACAGCATTAGATTCTGCCTTAAGAATCCATTACAATCTCCTACTATTTGCAATTTTTTCTACTATAAATTCTGCTTTTTAAAAAATTTATTTTTTTATTGTTAAATCATAGCTGTGTACATTTGTTATAAATTCTGTTTTAATAGCACCTTTGTCCATAATGATTTCAGAATTTCTGAACATTTCTTATATTAGATATTTTTTTAAAAAGGGATTTTGTAGCAGGAAAGAGGAACATAATCAAGGTTCTAATAAGCATCGTGCTTTCTAACACAGGTGACGATAGACCTGGTGGTAGAGAGAGGTCCATTTAGAGCCTACAGGTATCTGTGTGCAGGTGTATGTCTGTCTGCGTGGGTGGCAGGCAGGATGGACACACAGAGTGTGACCCCTCTCAGCCCTCCCCACTGGGGACACCAGAGAGCACTTCTGGCACCACAGGTGGCAACAGCCCATGGGAAGGACAGGTTGAGATTTCAATTCCCACAAAGGAGTTGAAATGCAACTCTCTACTGCATTACTATTTAGGGAAGTCTCTAAAAATTAAATAGCGTAAGGAGACACCATGTGATAGAGCCACTTTTTCAGTTATTTATTCAGGGTCTATTGAAAGTTTCAGATACGGCACTGAGCCCTAGAAAAGCAGAGGTGACACATCTGTGTCTCTATCACGGGCACAGTGCTGCAGCGTTAACACTGAGGGTCCTGGTGTTTAAAAGTGTTTGCTTTGAGCTTTTATCATTTCATCTCGGGTTGGTAACTGTAAAGCCTGTTGTCACCATTACTTCTCCTGGGGTGACGACTTCCTTCTCTTGCTGTGTGTGCCCCGACGTGTTCTCTTTCCCTGAGGTTCCCAGCTGTCCCTAGAGCTTCTCTGTGCCTGATACGAAAACCTGGGGGTGTGGGGTGACGTTTTGATGTGTTCTCCCCACATCGTTCCAGGATGTGGTCTTCCCACAGCAGCCACATGCTCCTGTGACTGAGGAATGAGCTCTCTTCCTTGTGTGTGTGTGGTGGGGGGGACAAGTGCCTTAAAATACCCCATGTTCATTTATTACTTTTGATACTTAAAACCTGACATTATCTTTAGGATCCACTTACGTCCCTGAACTTGGGTCTGATGTGGAGTTCCTGTTAATGAAGAAGTGATGGTCTCACGTCCCTACTCCCCATCTCATTCCAGCCCAACACTCTGGCCATCCTCACACCTTGGTGTTATGCACCTGACGTTGGGTGTAAATGTTTAAGATGTGGAGTCTGCATCTATTCTGCAATATAATAGGGGTAGTAACTGCGTGTGCACACATGCATGCACCGACACATGTAATACACAATATGTGTATGCACACGCATGTCTGTCCTATGCTCTTCCCCCACACTTCACATGGACACAGCCAGAGTCTCTCCTGCCAGATTTCTGCGAGTTGTTTAAGTGCGATGTGGTGTCACATTGGAGAGAAGAGCTGAATCCATCACATAAGCTGTGACTTGGTGTACACCAGTGAACGTGGCCTGCTGGAGAGCATGCCGGCTGCAGGGAGAGAGGCCCTTACAGTAAGGAGGTGGGACACAGTGGGTGGGGGGAGAGGAGAATGGAAAGGTCAACCCTGGGCTTTGCTCACCTTCCCTCATAGGAAAAGGAACACTTGGCTTCAAGCTCTGCTTCCTTTCCTGCATTGGTGCTTTTCAAACCGTGTCTCATATTTCTATTAACAGACACCAGAAGTTAATTAGAACTTTTCTTGTTCTCTTGGCGCACGCACTGCGGGATAAAGCATTCCCTGAACCCTACAGGGCACATGGGGTGTGGCTGTGACACAGGGACAGGGAGGACCCAGTGTGTGCGATTTAGGAGCAGAGCCTGGGCCTCCTCCAGCGTCTGGGTACTGGGCAGGCCAGGGAAGGCCGACTAATGTGTGTCCTCAAACAAGGGTCTCATCTAAGGCAACCAGAGTGTCTGTGAAAAGGGTGACACCTGGACAAACTGCTTACAAAAAACACTGCTGCCAATCTGAACCTCCTTCAGTGCTTTATATTTATTTCCAATTCACTGGCTTGTATTTTTAAAGACATTCATTGAAAAGACAAGTGTGTGTGAAAAATTGAGAGATACTGTTTACTTAGTTGTTATCTGTGACAATAATGTGCACTAGTCAAAACTTAAGCTCTAGGGCAAAACCTGGCTAATCAACTTATTAGATTTTCAAAACATTAAATTTTAAAAAACCATGTTTAAGTTTAGAAATACTGGGCCTTGCAGAGAATGGCGTTCACTCCGGAGTTCCTCTTTCCTCTGGGCAGGGGGTTCCGAGACTTCGTCTCCTCCCAGGTCGCTCCTCGGGGACGCGGTGGGCGGCGGGCAGCGGCGACTCAGGTGGGGACTTGGGAGGGGACTCGGCGGGGACCGGGCTGGGACTCGGCGGGGACGGGGGGGGGGACACGGCGGGGTCCGGGCGGGGACTCGACGGGGACGGGGGGGGGGGCACCAGGCGGAGTCCGGCCCACGGCAGAGAAACCGT
>CAUYPK010028026.1:0-23278 GCA_963574355.1 Loris lydekkerianus
ATGAAGGCTATAACCCAACTATACCACAAGACTATGAGGAAAGGACCAAGGAAGGGGAAGGGAGGGGGGAGGTTTGGGTGGAGGGAGGGTGATGGGTTGGGCCACATCTATGGTACATATTTTTATCTATAATAAAAAAAATAAAAAATAAAAAATAAAAATAATTATTTGACATAAAAAAAAAAAGGATGGTTTTTATTGCTTCTTTTATGTACATGGCTTATTTCTGGACTTTGTACTCTATTGTACTGATCTGCCTGGCTATTCACAGACTTTAGTTGTTAGAGCAGTTTTTTCATACACTTTAGTTCTTAGAGCAATTTCAGGTTCACAATGAAAAACTGAGCCAAAAGGACAAGCAATTCCTACAAGTTCTTTCTCTCTCTCACCTCACACAGCCCTCCCCACCATAAACATTCCATTATCAGTGTGGTCCATTTGTTACATCTGATGAACCAACTTTGACACATAATTATCAACCAAAATTCATACTTTACATTATGCATGTTTCATTCTGTGTTATACATTCCATGTACATATGTTACCTATATTTTATCACACACAAAAAAGAAATGAGTTCATATTTTAACTCACTCTTTTCTGACTGTCTCATCATCTATAAAATTATTAATTGTAATCATCTATCCTTTGAGGTTATTACAGATAAGCACTTAACAGGAGACATCAGTACTACTGCTACTTTGTCAGCACATGAATGTTGTAAGGATTAACTAATTTAATGTATATGTAAAACCCTTCTATAGGTTTTGATCAATATATAACAACAAATATCCACCCTTACAGTATCTCCTGTGCTTCAAGAACACACTTTTAACATGGCTTTAGTATCTGGTAGGGTCAGACTGACCTGTCTCCTTCTATTATTCTTTTTCTGAATTTTCCTGGATTCTTATGTCTATTTTTCTATGAATTTTAGAATCAGCCTAACTCAAAATTTCTATTAAGATGATGCTAAACGTATAAATTAAGAAAACTGGACAGATTTACAATGTTGAGCCTTCCACACAACACTGTAACAGTTTTGAAGAGTAAATTAATTACAACTCTCTGCACAGAGTTCCTTTATTTATTTATTTATTATCATTATTATTATTTTGAGACAGAGTCTCACTTTGTCACCCTTGGTAGAGTGCCATGGCGCCCTAGCTTACAGCAACCTCAAACTCTTGGGCTCAAGTGATCCTCTTGCCTCAATTTTTTCATTTTTAGCAGAGATGGGGGCTCTCACTCTTGCTCAGGCTGGTCTTGAACTCCGGAGCTCAAGCAATCCACTCACCTCAGCCTCCCATAGTGGTAGGATTACAGGCATAAGCCACCTTGCCCAGCCTCCAGTTAGTTTCTTGGAAAGAATTGGAGCTGATGGATCAATTATCATCTCCATCTAGCTACACAATAACTTGAATAATTTATGCCATCACCTCCATAGGAAGCTTTTCTCGGTTAATTGTCTAGAGTAATTTCTCCCTCCTTTGAATTCCTAAGCATTTCTTACCACAGCATGTGTCACTTACCATATCCTACTTCATATTGTAAGGTGCTTCAGAGGTCACCATCAAGTATTGAGGCTGCTTTTCCTTGGATAACTTCCATAAGAGACACAGGAAGCCAATGCCATTTTTCACCACCACACAAAGATAGTTCATCTCCCTAATTCTACTGCACATACAGAGACTACATATACTAGGAGCAGTTAGACATCTTCATCTATACTTTGACACTTTAAATGCCATGTGATTTGTATTTAACTTATGCTAGTTTTGAGCCTGGGGCCTCATGAAACATATATAACTCATACGTCTCTTGACCTACCTTGACCTGATAAAACACCATGGCCCTAAGGAAAAACAATTTTTTTCTAGTATGACAGGCAATGTGTTAAACAATTCCAACACTGAATAAAATAACTTAAGTATGCAAAGCTAAAAGAGGCCTTTAATGATGATGTCATATAAGAAAGATTTGTGCCTGTGTAGAAGAAAGGAAATTAAAGAGTTTTTTGGTTTCTCTTCTCTTACTGATGTACTTTTAGGCAAGGGGCGGAGCAGGGACCCTCTGAAAGCTCAGGAAGCCACTTTTAGAGGCCATGGAGTAGAGACTTGAGGAGTTAGGACAGTACTATAGAGGAGGAGGTGTATGGGAGAATATGTGGGTGGAGAAGCCATTCATTCATTCCAGAAAAATTTGTAAGTACTTTATATGTCAAACGCTATGCTTGGTGTTGGTGGATGTGAATGTGAATAGAAATCATGTATTTATCTTTCTAAATAACTAGTTTTTAAGTCCAGAGGTGCAGAAAAGCTGAAAAAGGAATCCTGACTCATGAGTCACCAATTAAATAAATTACCAATATGTTCAAAGTGGGCTTTTTCTGATACTGATCAATGCTACACTGGGTAAGTTTAATGAAACATAGAATCTAGAAGACAATATTTGCTCTTCACTTTTTCTTCTCATCTTTTTTGTCTGTCAAATGCTTATTCCTTTTTGCCTGTCACTACTTATTCCATTGTGTTCAAACAAAAACACAATCTTCAGGGTTTCCATGCTAAAATCCTGACCATGATGGATCCAAGGCATTCCTTTTTTGGTTGTGACAACGGAGGGAAGGGGTCCCACCGGCATTTAGTGGGTGAGAGTCATGGATACTAGATAGCTTACCAATACCAAAACAGTTGTATAAATGTGTCCCATAACCTGAATGACTTTTGAATATCCCAGTCAACATTAATGTAGATAAATACTGTTTATATTTATGTTAGCCTTAACAACCTAACTCTAATTCATGAAGTATTTTTTTCTACAATTTTAACATATATTGAATTTTCCAGGATAGTAATCACTTTTTTTTTTTTTTAGAGACAGGATCTCATTTTGTTACCCTCTGTAGAGTGCCATAGCATCACAGCTCACAGCAACCTCCAGCTCTTGGGCTTAGGCGATTCTCTTGCCTCAGCTTCCCGAGTAGCTGGGACTACAGGCATCCACCACAATGCCCAGCTATTTTTTGTTGCAGTTTGGCCAGGGCTAGGTTCAAATCTGCCACCGTCAGTATATGGGGCCGGTGCCCTATTCACTAAGCCACAGGCGCTGCCTGATAGTAATCACTTTATCAACCAGGTGAAGACTATATTTCGCTTTGCTTGGAAATCTACTAAGAACTGTTCACTCAGATAGAAACTCCTACTACAAAGGGAATAAAACCCATTATTTGTAGTTCTTGCACTTATGATGCCAGTGACTATTTCTCTGTCTTCTAGTGTAGTCATGTCCAGTTACATACTATTTGAAATATATATTAATCATAAATTACTTCCACTGCATTTATTCTTTATATTTAGGGTGTTACACTAATTATTTCCCTTTAAAATTATTCATAGAAGTAGGTTATATGTACCTAACATCATTTCAGGTGATGTTACAAAGTATTTGCTATTAAATGGGAAAATGGAGTGTGACAGGGTTGAGAAGCAGTGTTCTACATAATCAATTTAGATTTCTGAATTAACTTCTGCTTACCTTTTGCAAAGGAACTTTGAAAGCAATGAAACGAGTCCCAGGCATCCGCTGTCCAACTGGAAGATAGTCTTTCCACCTATTGAGTATATTTTTTGTTAGCCAAATTGTATGTTAACCTTGTTACCCTGCAGAGAATGAGACTACCTGAAAATGGGAATCACAGCCCACACAGTACGTTCCCTCTTCTCTCTGCTTTACATGTATTCAACCTTGATTTATACTATCTTTCCTGTTTTCACATCCTCTTTTTTTTTTTTTTTGTAACATTCTTGCTCTACTGTCCTGGGTAGAATGCAGTATCATCATCGTAGCTCATTGCAATCTCAAACTCCTGCACTCGAGTGATCCTCCTGCCTCAGTCCTCTGAGTAGCTGGGACTAGAGGCATGTACCACCACACTCTGCTAATTTTTCTATTATTTAATAGAGACAGGGTCTCGCCCAGACTAGTCTCAAATTCACTTTCAAACTCCTAATTTGAGACTAGCCTGAGCCACCACACCCAGCCCCATTTCCTCATTTTGAAAATATAAAAGGCTACAAGATAATGCAAAGTTCTCCACAAATAAGACACACCTAAAACAAGAAATGACTAGAACTTCTGTATCTCTGATAAAATTTAGCCCAGTTCCAAATACTAAGGCTACATATATAATACATACATATACAAGGCTATAAGATATAGACAATAGGTACCAATAATAGGTCAGGCAAGACCTGTAATAGGGTGCTCCTGGAACGAAGTTGACACATTCAAAAGATAACTGGAGAAATAAAATGAAAGGGACTTAATAAAGTATAAAATAGGGGACAGAAGGCCAAGGGTGGTGGTTCATGTATGTAATCCTAGCACTCTGAGAGGCCCAGATGGGTGGATTGCTGGAGGTCAGGAATTTGAGACCAGTCTGAGCAAGAGACCCTGTTTCTAAGAAAAATAGAATAGCTAGGCATAGTGGGGCAGGCCTGTAGTCCCATATACTTAGGAGGCTGAGACAAGAGGATCACTTGAGCTCAGGAGCTGGAAGATGCTGTTAGCTGTGACACCATGGCACTCTACCGAAGGCAATATACTGAGACTCTGTCTCAAAAAAAAAAAAAAAAAAAAAAAATTAGGGGACAGGAAGTCTCAAGGAATAAAACAGTTCACTTAAGAGGAAAGTGTCAAAAATCAATCATTCGAACGTATAAAGGAACCTCTCTCAAAGAAGACCTGTTCAGAAGGAACACAGCATGATCTTTGTGATTTCTGTGGACATAAACCAACTTTTCATGTAAAATCTCAGGGCGGCACTGCTGGGTTCATTCACTCAAACTATTACTCACATTTTCTGTCAACGTAGCATTACTTAAGGAAGAGGGGTTCAATTTTGGTTATTAAGGAGTGTCCCCAACAGTAAGAGTCCCGCATTAAAGTAGTCCTTCCAGATTTTAGCTCAGAACGATGGCCAGAACTCGCTTTTAAAAGAAGACAGAGAAATCACAGGACATAACAGACATTGTCCCTATCAGCAACTGCGGGTGGCGCACAAAAAGGTCAATGCCTCTAAGCAATGGGATCAAAAGCCAAGCGCGAGGCAGTGACAGTGAGAGGCAGAGATCACAACAGATGGACATCAGGCCTAGAAGTTACGAGCTGGGGGGACCGTGCCCAGGAATCAAGGTACATTTTACCTTTCCGGGATGTGATTTCCGCCCTTCCTCTTGGCTGAGGAGCGTCCGGAAAAGTCGCCCCTGCCCCAGCCACTGTGGGCATGATGCCGCTGGCTCATATGGGCCCCAAGAAGCCGCCTACCCAAAGCCAAGCCGGCCAAAATCGCCAGTTCGGCGCCCTTGGTGCCTGAAAACTACCTCCACCAGAAGAGCCTCGCCAGAAACCCACACAGCGTCCCGGACCTCCTATTGCGCATGCCCCACCGCCCACGTGATAGCGTCACCACGCCGGTTTACAGAGAAGTTTGATTTGTAAACAAGACTTTAATAGCTACAGCGCCCTCCTTGGCTGGTGGCCGGTAGCACAGATAGATGAGGTTTGCACCCTTCGGAATTCTATCGGGGGTCCCACTGCCTCCCATTCCTTGTGTGTTCTTCCAGATATTTCCAAGTGCTTACATTGACATTTTGTATATATGTACACAATATACACAATACAAAAAATACAAAATTGTACCAAAATACACAATTTTGTATAGTGTGTTTTTATACAAAAGGAGCACCCTGAGCATACTTTACAATATTTCTAGAATACCGATTTCCCAATTTATATGTACCTCTATTCAATTTTTTAACGACTGAAGAGCATTTCATTGATTATAAGTAACATAAACAAAAGCACCATAATTTATTTAACCAGTCCAATATTGATGGACCTTTAATTATTTTAGGTGTTTGTTTTTTTTTAATCTTCTGTTACAGACAATGCAGCAATGTAAACATCCTTACACAGATATACAACTATATCTAAATTCCTAAAAGTAGAATTTCTGGAATTAAAGATACATACATTTTTTAAAAGATACTGCCTAATTACTCTCCAAAAATATTGTATGAACATACACACCTATTCATGGCCATATTTTGGTTGGGTTCTTATCACATTGCTGGTATCATGCTAGAGGTGGACAGCATATATTTATGTTTTAGAAAATACCAAACAACAACTGAGGATGGAGCTCAAGTTCAAGGTTTCTACACAGAATCAGCTATGAAGATCTGTATCTATTAGAAAAACTTGGAATTCTGCTACAAGTAGAATAGCAAAGCATGACCTATAGTAGGTCTGAAGACAGAATAGAGTACTAAATTCTAGATTAAACTGTAATTATGATAGAAGATCATTAAAATAAATTTCACTTTTTAGTTTTTAATTGATGAAAGTACCTTATATACATTTTTAGGAATTTTCACAACCATTTTAGAGCTTGGTAAACTGATGATCAGAAATCAGTTATTGAATAAATAAAGGAATGAATGAAGAGGTAAAAAATCTACAAGTTTTATTAATGTTTTGAGATGGTCATATTCCAACCTTAAATCCATAAGCATTTCCAATTCTGAAAATTTCCACATAATTAAAAATATTTCCGTATTATTAAGTTGTTAATTGAAAAAAGACAAGTGAGGCTTGGCACCAGCCACATACACCGAGGCTGGTGGGTTCGAACCAGGCCTGGTTCAAACAACAATGACAACTACAACAAAAAAATAGCCAGGCATTGTGGCAGGCTCCTGTAGTCCCAGCTGAGGCTGAGGCAAGAGAATCGCTTAAGCCCAAGAGTTTAAGGTTGATGTGAGCTGTGACACAACGGCACTTTACCGAGGGCAACATAGTGAGACTCTCTCTCAAAAAAAAAAAAAAAAAAAAAAGACAAGTTAGTATAAGATAATTTGCAAACCTATCATTAAGCATATTCAAATTCACCATTAATTTATAAAATACTCTTTAGGAATTTATGAAAAATCCAACAGATATATAGTGACCAAAAAGTGCAAATGGTACAACTGTCTATAGACATGACAAGATACAAAATGTGACATAAATCTATCAGAAGCCAGAAAAGCTACATTGATACTATACTTCCAATTTGCTAAAAGACAGAAACACTCCAGACCTAGGAAGAGTAGGGTTTCTGGAAAGAATGGGAACTAGAAAAACATAGGGTTTGGGATGGGAGTGGATACATGAAGTAGAAGAAGGTCTTCACACGTGTGTGTTATACGGGAATGGAAAATATAGGAGCAAGGGATATTAGGAGCACCAAACAGCTAAGTAATTGATACTAATAAATCTACCATAATCTGGTAGGGCCCTAGGTACCATGTATGGGTTTGAGGGATTCCAAACTTTAATAAAACAAAAAAGAAACTAAAAAGGTAACTTCAGGGGTAGAAGGACTGAGTATGCTACACCAAGATAAGTCTTAAGTTATCCAAATTAAGTCTAATTAGATACAAAATTCAGGGAATGGGTCTCTGAGACAAGACAACACTATAAAAACTGAGGCTTTAGGTTATGGTAGGACTTGATGCTAAGGTCCAGAGTGTTGGACTAAAGCTCTTTATTTTTCTTTTATGTTTAGTTTTTATAGAGACAGGGTCTTGTTACCTTGTCTGGGCTGGTTTCAAACTCCTGGACTCAAGCAATCCTCCTACTTCACCTCCCAAGGTGCTGGGATTACAGCTGCGCACCACAGTGCCTGGCTTTAACTAAAGCTCTTTAGGTTCTTCTCCATACATTTAAAGATTTATTTTAGAGGTTAAGATGACACAAGCTAAAAGAGTGCAAGCTAAAGTTAAGTAGCTAAGCCAATGACCAGTAGTCAGTTACCAGTAGTCAGTGACCAGGAGCCAGTGACCAGTGACCTCCATACTGGACACATTTCTCTATGAAGAGAAAATAGTTCAAGAGTCTGGGTAACACCAAAAACTCTAGTATTTGCATAAATAGAATTGAACATTAGAAATGAATATTATAATACATAAACATTTTATTGCTATCAGAAATGATCCTACCACACTCCTCCCCATCTTATACCACCCACTCTAAACTGTAGTAGCTAATTCCCTGGATTTCCATGAAAACATTGAGAAAACAGAGACTGGTCTGGTTTGCAGATACCTAGTAAATGTTGTTAGTTTCACATTATATGCTAGCATCACAGAAGTAAGCTCTCTGAGGAATGAAAGCTAAGAGCAAAGGGAAAAAAACCTTGAAAAACTTTACATAGCTTAAGCCCATCTCTACATTGCCACACCTTTCATAATTTCTTCTCAGAGAAGCATTACCCTTTCCACCCACAATCACTGAAAATTCCTATCTGATAAAATGAAGCACTGTTGGAAGAGATGGGAAAATAGATCTATAAATGCAATATTTACCTATAGAGGTCTAATCTTGAGCTTATATTCTCTTGGGCTCTTAGCACCTGTATTATTCACATGAATTCACTTGCACTAGAAAAGTCCCTAGACAGATTGAGATGGAATCACTAAAAGCTTACTACCATCAAAAAAAAAAAAAAAAGATTATATCCATAGATTTCCTCCCCCAGACCGGCTTAGTCTTTATATACATCATTAATAACTTGGCCCTAACTCACTTTATCAGGGTTACAGGAGAAGTTAGTGAGAAAAGCATTAACTAAGAGAACAAAAATGAAGGCAATCCAGGCCAAATTGGGCTGACTGCAGACATCTGTTCCTTATACCTGGGGACGTGCAACTCACCACACCTTTTCCCAGACTCCTCTTTAATTTCCTCCACAAAACCCATCAGGTCAAAATTAGTTCATGGTGCTTCAAAATAAACAATCAAAAAGAGAAAAACATGCAACATGTTTTACAATGTTAGATTCCTTAAAAATATGACACGGAAAAAATTGTAGAAAGGCAGACATTTAAAAGCAATCTGTGGTCTACAAATATACTAATGAACGACATGGATGAGGTAATATGACATAAAGCACAATGAAAAAATACATTTAAGATTATTCTCTTCAGTATACAGAATTCATAGTAGTTTCTGGACTGTGTAGCTACATTTAAAAATATTGGTTTATGTATTCTGTTAAATTGAAAATGAGATCAAAGAGTGTCATCTTGTTTCTCACAGAAACTAAAAGATATCCTCACCTTGCCTGTACCCTACTCTCCACTAATGTCTTCTTTCTCTTAACTATTTACCTCTTCATTTTGCCTGGACTTGTGCCTGAGCATGGCAGAAAGGAATCCTAGAGGCCCAGGATTCTAAATAGCTGTTTGCAGGGGGGAGGAGGCTACAGTAACTGCCACAATGGAGTCTCATACGTGAGAAAAGAGAATATTCTGAATGCCTCTCACATTTAAAAGAGAAGGATGGCAGAATGTCTGCAGAGCTCAAGGAGCCAGAGGTAGTAAATTATGGGCAAAAGAATTGAAACCAGAGACTGAAAGAGGGACAGTCTGCAGTCAGCTTTATCTTCTACCTCCCTGGTGTTTGCCTCTAATGGGCAGAGTCCATTTTTTGAACATGATGGCACGGAAAAGAAGACCCCCACTCTGGAAGTTGACAGGAAGTAACATCACGAATATAAGAAAGCACAATCAAGGCTTGTCCCAGAAACAATGTGTAAAATCAAGGGGGAAAAGGGGAGAGCAGAAGAGAGATGCAAGTCTAACTTGGCCCAGCCCAGCTCAGCCCAATCCAAGGAAAATAGCACTCAAGAAGAAACTAAAAAGAAGAGTCTTGGACAGTATCATTTTCTACAAGGTGCACTCAATGAACTTCACCCTACTCATCAACCAAGTTATAAAAAGAGCTCTTTAATCCCTCCCTTTGGTCTTTCAAAACTGTAGTAAGTTCACTAAACAAATCAACAACTGTAATTGCTCAACCTAGTTGTCCCTTTCCTTCCTACCCAATGATATTACAACTAATATTTAGTTGTCTATTTTAAACCGCACACGAACTATATGGACACCCCGTATAATTATAAATATACAAAATTATAACATTATGACCATAACATACTAAATATAAATAACTATTAGTTAATTGCATTAATGACATCTGTAAGAAACTTTGAGATGACATCCCTAGCATTAGAGCTTGGGGAAAAGTGGGACTATCATGTCTGTCTTTCACCTTCCCACAGCTCAGCTGTGATCACTCTCCTACCACTCCCTCCACCCAATTCCTTCTTCTTATTGAGAATCTGACCTCCCCATTGGCTACTTCATACCTTTACACTGCCTGCTTTGTGACATCATTTTCCCACCAAACCTACCACCTCCTGGTAGCATCTTGGGGTTTCCAGGGAGCTGTTTGTAAATAAATTTGGATCATCGCAACTGACCAATGACCAGTAACCAGTAGCCAATGACCAGTAGTCAGTGACCCGTAGCCAGTGACCAGTGACCTCCATACTGGACACATGTGCTCTTTGGCTTCAGCCACTCAGACATCTTCTAGTATTGTCTCTTCATCCCTTTTGTCTTCAGTTGATGTTTCCTCTTCTCTGATCATGTCAGGTAAGGAAAGAAACATTTAAAAGTTTTCGATCAGATTTATAGCCCCCTACATTTAGTAGCAGAGTCAAAACAGCTTGGGATAATGGGGGAAAGTATTGAACAAGAAACCTAGAAGACTAATTTCATTTTTGGCTTTGACATTTATTAGCTGTGTGACTTTGGATGATCATTTATCTCTCAAAAGCTGTGTCCTTATTCTGTTATATTAAGATAATAGACTGGTTATCCTTTCTGGTCCCCTTCTAATATTCAGTCTTATTTTTTTTTTTTTTTTTAAGACAGAGTCTCACTATGTGTCACCCTCAGTAGAGTGCTGTGGCGTCATACCTTACAGAAACTTCACACTGTTGGGCTTAAGGGATTCTCTTGCCTCAGCCTCCCAAGGAGCTGGGACTACAGGCACCAGCCACAATGCCTGGCTATTTTTTTGTTGTAGTTGGCATTGCTGTTTGGCAGGCCGGGGCTGGGTCCAAACCCGCCAGTTCTGAGCTACAGGCGCCACCCTAATATTGAATCTTAAAGGGCACGCATACTGAAAATGAAATCAGATACTTTTTTTTCTCTTCAGCCTAAAATACCCAGAGAAATCAGATACTTTTTGAGGATTGTTTCATCAGAAACTGATGATAAAAAACTCAGCAGTGTAGGAAACAAGCATTATATAGCAAGATGTTTTATCTGTAATTGTCTCCAGTCACTAATATTTCAAATTTAGTATTTTAAATTTAGTGCTGATCAAAAAGTAATATTCAATTATCTGGGAGTTGTGAGGAGGAATGTTTGAACCCAGGAGTTTGAGGTTGCTGTCAGCTAGGATGCCATGGCGCTCTACCCAGGGCAATACAGGAGACTTTGTATAAAACTAATAATCACGAGTTTGGATTTTCTATCTAAACATTGTGAAAAGAAAAAATAGGGAGACAATGGAGAGCATTGGGCTGTAAGGAGGCAGATATTCTAGATTAAGGAAGTTTGGGACTGTTTTCGTTAAACACAGGTCAACAGGAAAGAACTTGGAGAGAAAAATATATGAGAGGAGAAAATATAAGAATGAATCTATGGAGACCACAGAGGAGTTCATAGTTTGAGATGAAATGTTGAAGTGAATCAAAGATTTTAAAGCAAGAAGAGCATAGAATGAAATCTACATAGCAGGGCAAAATGAGTTGGTTTTAGCAAATTAGAAAGGAACCAAGACTAGAATGTCACTGGAAAAAATCGGTTTATCTGAAAAGTCACAATAGTTTGGCTTTTTTCTATCGCCTCCTTGAACACAGGTGACAGTTAGTTTTGAATATAAACATTGTTTTAATTTAAACTTTTATTCTTCTTAACTTCTCCTATCCCTTAGCCTGAATATAAACATTTTAAAACTATGTTTATATGCTTCCTATAAACAAGAAACTAATGAAAGGGGTCCCTAGGGGGGCCAGAAGAAACAGAATTTGCAGTTTCATTATAAACTATATGGATGTTTCTCCTATCAAAAATAATACTAAGTTTTTTTTAAATGATGTATCCTACCTTGCACCAGAAGGACAGGTTCGTTTTTATAAGTAGTATTCAAGTAAAGTTTGCTTTTCATATTTGTTTTTTCATCCTAAAACAGAGTATATACTGATTAACAGTCATTAACTATTTTTAAACCTAACAGGAAAGAAAAAGACCTACCTAAGAATAAAAAGAAAAATCCCTACATCTCTAATTCCACGTTTATCTAAAATAATTTTCCAGGCTCCTTTGGGAATTCCTACATTAAATTTTTAAATTAGATTTTAGCAGTGATGGTTTTCTTAGGCTTTGAGAATGAATGACATTTTCCTGGATATTGAAGATAACTATAATTTGGTTTTGAGGATAATATAAAAACCTTCATGATACTTTTTAAGTGTTCTTTTCTCATTGTTATATAGCTATATAATTTAAATATCTACTTTTACTGGGATTTATATCTGTCATTTTCTAGGTAATAGAGAATTATGACTGAGCGCAATAATTGAACTCCCTTACACTTACTGTTTTACTCTCTGCTTTATAGCTTTTTTCTTTTTCTTTTTTATTATCTTGTAATTTTTGGTTTTGTGCCAGTTTTATTGAAAACTGTACACATACGCATGTTTCATGGCTACATGTATACATGTACATGCGTATTTACTCCCTTTTGCTGCTTTTTACAGATGCTTTACTAATATAGTTTCTCTGTCATTATGTATTAGTTAAAAATTCATTCAAAGTACCTTCTATTGTGGTCTGTTTTTTGGTTAATAGTATTCACTAAAATAGGGTAGATAATATTCATTTTCATAATGTAACATGTATGATAACAGGACTTCATTTGTTAGTAAGTTGACTATGCTTTCATGCTTGCTACACATCCCAGTTTTCATTAATAGCTATATATTCAGCCAGGCACGGTGGCTCACACCTGTAATCCTAACACTCTGGAAGGCCAAGGTGGGTGGATTGCTTGAGCTCTTGAGTTTGAGACCAGCCTGAGCAAAAGCAAGATCCTGTCTCTATTAAAAATAGAAAAACTGAGGCAAGAGGATCACTTGAGCCCAAGAGTTGGAGGTTGCTGGGAGCTATGATGCCAGGATACTTTACCCAGGGTAACAGCTTGAGACTGTCTAAAAAAAAAGCTATATATTCTTTTTAGTTCTGTAATGTTATAAATTTTTTTTATTTTTTTCTGTCTTTCCAAAACTTACTATGTCTTCCTCTACATAAACCATACATAGTATATCACTTTTATTCATGCATGAATTATCACTGTTATTATTCCTATTTATAACTACTTTGCAGATGAGTAATGTGAAGCTCAGAGGGTTTAAATAACTTTTTTCTTTCAAAAGCATTTTTTGCCAGGAGTGATAGCCCATGCCTATAATCCTAGCACTCTGGGAGGCTGAGGTGGGTGGATCGCCTGAGCTCAGGAGTTTGAAACCAGCCTGAGCAAGAGCAAGACCTCATCTCTACTAAAAAATAGAAAAACTAATCATGTGTTGTAGTGGGCGCCTACAGTCCTAGCTCCTCAGGAGGCTGAGGCAAGAGGATCCTTGAGCCCAAGAGTTTGAAGTTGCTGTAAGATATGATGTCACGGGACTCTACCCAGGGCAACAGAGTGAGACTTAGTTTTGACTTAGGACCAGAAGCCAGCTTGAAAAGGGTAAAGAATGACCCTTTACATCAGTGGTTCTCAACCTTCCGAATGCCTCCTAATGCCACAACCCTTTAATACAGTTCCTCATGTTGTGGCGACCACCAACCATAACTGCTACTTCATAATTGTAATTTTGCTACTGTTAGGAATCATAATATAAATATCTGATATGCAGGATGTATTTGCATTGTTACAAAGGGGTTGCGAACCACAAGTTGAGAACCGCTGCTTTAGATTAACCAACTGGCCTGAGCTTGAGCTATATTTGAACTCTAGGAAATGACATGTGATCTGCACAAGCAAAGTGAGACACTAAAGATTATAGTGGTAATAGTTGTACTGTTATCTAATGAACAAAAAAAGTGCTTATATTAAATGTTCTATTTCTCCTAATTTCTGGTCTTTGCTCAGAGCAAAGAGTCCTGGCAAATAAGTCAGCTTGTGAAACCTGATAATGATACTAACATGAGAGAACTTGAACAGGTCAACTTGACTTCTTTGAGCCCCAGTTTCCTCACTGGGAAATGAAAGTGTTAGATCAGAAGTTCTCTATGGCCCTCCTTATTCTAAAATGCTCTGATTCTAGGAAGTTGTTAAGAGTCAAAACCAATGCTGCTCAGGGGAAATACAGGGGAGGAAGAAGATTGCTTATAGCCTAGGGAACAAAGTATTAACCAGACCACTTGGGCTTTCTGCACATCTGTGCCCAAGTTGGATGCAAAGGGTAATTCATCAAAACACCAAATCACTCCAGCACTTAACAGCCACCATAAACTGTTTTGCTTTGGGTATCTCAGTGAGTATTGGTATTAGAGGCTTTCCATTTGAAGCAATCTTAAAACAATGCTATTCCTCAAATATAGTGAACATTTATTCATCTTATCAGTTTTTTCATCACCTCTTGTTTCCTACAGAAAATTTCCAAAATTCATCTTTACTAGGAACTGCAAATTCTCTGCAGCTCTCTCTTCCTGTGGTAAGCAATGAAGCTCCTCTAACAGGAAGTGTCTGCAACTTCTCCAGAGTTTCTGCTCCAGCCGTTAGCTCAGCATGGCTACTCCCGTCACCCTCTGGCACCTCTTTCCAGTCACTCATGGGTAGTGCCTACCTTTACCAACATTCTAGCACAACCATGTTGCCTGGGGTTACTGACCAAAACCACATCTCCACCTCAAATGCCTCCTATCCAGGTATTTTTGAGTGGGATATCACAGGAAGCACTGAAAAGTCATCTTCACTTGGGGACCTCACTGTGACTGTTATTGACCCGGACACAACTCTTTCTTCCATGTCTATGACAAACCAGTATGATAAAACTTCAGATGCCAATACTTTGGTCCCTCTGTACCCATCACTGTCTGCCAGCCTTGTTCAGGGTACACCATCTCACATTACAAATCAAGGACATAGCCTGTCACTTCCCTACCAGGAAGGAAGCCAGGTCTATTACTATAATCAAAGCACACTAGGACCTCTATTGTCTGGAGAACTTAGCCCATGCCTGCAATCCTATGGCTCTATGTCATACACAGGAAGCATGGCCTCTGCCTCTCAACCAGAAGTGGTGATGGTACTAAAGGAGATTCAACCTACAAATGTCTTACCAACTGCCTCCACGCCTAGAATCTACTATTCTATGTCTGCTCAACCCATTACGGACACAAGTTTTCAAGGTAAGTACAAATAGCAAAAAGGGAGAGGAATAAATTCAGCATTCAAAAAGAGGTTCAAATCTGCAGTGGAGGAGTCCACAGATAGGCAGAATTTACATCCTGAGACTTTAACCATTACCTTTGCCTAAGACTCCCCATTTTCATTAGGTGTCTGTAATAAGAACACCTAATGTAGGTAGGAAGTTAAAGAACTATAATAGAGCCACCTGTGATACCCATGAGAGCTTCAAGAATATACTGAGGGCTACCACACTTTTGCTGCCCTAGTGTGCTGATCGGTTGGTTCCTCTGCCATCACACGTTAATTAACTCCCCCATAGAAGGCAATTCAGAACTCTTAATGTGGTGGTGACATTTTAATGTTCCTTAGTTTACACCGGGATTTAAGACCTCGTATTCAGAGATACTGCCTAAAGCAAGCAGAGTCAGATTCCATCCTTGTTTATATATTTCATGAGGAAGAGCTCCAATCACTCTCCTAATCCATGTAGTGAATGTTTGTATTCTCTCAGGAGAGTGGAGATAATTGAAAGAAACTTATGTAAGAATGTTAGGCTGCACAAACATTTCATACTTTAAAAGCTGAGTGCAGTGGCTCATACCTGTAATTCTACCACTCTGGAAGGCCAAGGCAAGTGGATTGCCTGAGCTCCGGAGTAGGAGACCACCCTGAGCAAGAGTGGGACCTCATCTCTAAAAATAGCCAGGCATTGTGGTGGGTGCCTGTAGTCCCAGCTACTTGCGAGGCTGAACAAGAGGATCACTTGAGCCCAAGAGTTTGAGGTTGCTGTGAGCTATGATGCATAATACTCTACCAAGGGTGACAAAGTGAGACTTTGTCTAAATAAATAAATAAATAAATATCACTTTACTTTTTTTTTTCTGTTTTCTTTTCTTTTTTTTTTTTTTTTTTTTGAGACAGAGTCTCACTTTGTCACCTCAGTAGAGTGCTGTGGCATTATAGCTCACAGTAACCTCACACTCCTAGCTCAAGTGATTTCTCTTGCCTCAGCCTCCCGAGTAACTGGGACTACAGGCACCCACCACAACGTTCAGCTATATTTTTAGAAATGGGGTCTTGCTCTGGTTCAATTCCTGAGCTGGTATCCAATTCCTGAGCTCAGGCAATCCACCCATCTCAGTCTCTCAGAGTGCTAGGATTACAGGTGTGAGCTACCACACCTGGCCCCCAAAATCGCTTTACTTTTTACTTGACTTATAACGACCCTATGAAATATATATCTAGATATGGATGGATAGATAGATAAAACAGTGACATCTAATGTTAACCAGTCACAACTAGGACAGTCACTGCCTATCCTAATGAGGAGCCTTGTCCATGGTACTCAGGAAGAGCTAGTAGAAATGTCTTGCCCTCTGTTAGAAGGTGCCTGACTGCTACATTTCTATTTAGGGAGAGCATCTCACTTACCATGGACTGATTTCTTCCTTCATTCCTTTGTAGTGATGGAACCTTCTCTGGGGATGGATACTTCCCTAGGGATGGATACTTCCCTGGGATTGCAACCTCCAAGCCAAACACTTTCTCTGCCACAAACTTCAGAATTCCCCAAGTCCTGCAGTAGCAGAAATATCCAGATAATTGAGAGTAACCCACCTCCTGACTTCGGGGATATTTCTATAATAGCTCCAGTCCAGAGTCCTTCTGATTTCTTGGCACTAAGTCCAGTTTCCAGCCAGGAAAAAACAGAGAATAAGGATTTAGATGAGATTAAAATGAAGCTTCCAAAGCCTCTGGATGCCTATCCGATCCCAATAGAAAACCATGATCCTCCACTACTTCCTTTAGAAATCCCTGATATTCATCAGCTTCTGGCCTGCATTGATCCTCTTGGCCATGAGGTGCAGCCTGAAGCTAACATTACCAGTCTAGGAAAGAACAGCCTGAGTCTTGAGGACCACGGGACACTTGAAAATGAGATGGAATCTAGCAGTAGTTTTTCAGACATCACTACACTAGTGAAGGATATTCACCTTCCCCCACTCTTTGATTCCTTAAAAGATCTTGACCAATCCAAAGATCTCACAGGGTTCAAAGCCAAAGATACCGAAGCCATCAAGGTGAATCAGGTACAGGAAAAGTCAAGTGTCATTAAAGGTCCCTCTGATCAGGTCAAGAACAAGCTTAAAGCTTCTGAACCTCTGAGTGATGCTCCCAAGGCCAAAATCCAAACAAAGAGTCCAGAGAGCCTGTTTGGGGAAGAAGTGATTATCGTCAGTGCCAGTGACAGAGCTCCTGTGAACACAGCTAAGTATTCTAACGGCAAACCTCAGAAAGCTGCATCTAGCAAGAGCAGCAAAGCTAAGGGTCATAGGCAAGAAAAGACCAAAAAGGCTAGAGAAAACAATGCCAAAAAAGTTGAGGAAAGTAAGCGGTCAGGGAACAAAGTCAAGGCAGAAGAAAAGCCAACTATTCCCAAGATGAAGCGGAAGAGAAATCAACTTGAGCTTAGCCAAGAGAATTTTAAAAAGCCTCGAAGCTGCCTCGGCATGCACATGCTGGAGTCTGTGCAGGTTTTCCATGCCCTGGGGAAGAAGAATGATAAAAAAACTGGACTCACTTCCTCCTGGAACCTGGGGAATTCAAACAACACCAAAGACCCCAAGCCATCCCCAGCTTTCAAATCATGGCTAGATACCCGATGTGAGGGTAAAGGTTCTGAGAAAACTCAAGTCAAAGCCCAGAAAACAGATGGCGGAGCTGAAAAAGAATGTTCATCTCCATCAGATTATGAGCTACCACCACCAGGGAAGGTCAAGTTGGTACCTTTGCCCTTTCCAACTATGGAAAAACCTCAAGCTCGACCTGTCCCTCGACGGCCACAGTCTGTGGCCTCACATAGACCTGCTGCAGCTTACCCTGCCCGGCCTGGTTCTACTAACTCAGCTCAGTCTTCTGCAGTTAATTCATACAGACCAGCTCCTGCCAATGCATCTTCAATAGGTCCTGCCAGACCAGCTCGGCCAATTTTGACCAATTCAGCCAGACCTGGTTCAACCAACCCTACCCAGCTTAATGTGCCTCAGTCTACTGCTTCTAAGCCTGCACTTTACAAAACATCATCTTGCACTTCTTTCCGACAGGAGCCTATTTCTAATGCTGTGACCAAGCCCCATTCACCAGCCAAGCCTCGAAACCAGTATATTCTCCAAGACTTCAGTGCCCAACCAATTCCATGGAGGAAACCCGATATTTCTGGGCCAGTTATATCAAGGCCTATCACAAAAGAGCAGAGGGCAGAGCGTGAAGCCATGAAAAGGCAGGCTCAAGAAGAGCGTGAGAATGCTGCCAAATACACCTCTCTGGGGAAACTGCAGTATTTCATTGAGAGAGAAAAAGAGATGGAAATTTCACAATACTATGGCTACATAATGTAAGAAATGCTAAGCTTGTTGGTACCATTTTGAGTACCAGATGGTTTTCCACATAGATAGATAGGTACAAATTTCTCTATTCTAACATATTTTAAAACTTAATAAAACTGAACAAAGAAATGTAATAGAATTGATAGATGAGTAATAAAGAAGCTTTTAAGTTGTGATATGCTGTTAATTGTGGTTTGTCTTTGGTGGATGTGGGGATCAAAGGCTGCATTAGAAAGAAGGGACTGAAAGTCGGGTGGGAGAATGGGGGAAAGAATTAAGAATTGAAGAAAGAGGAGAGAATCTGTTCCAGGAAAGCCAAAAAGGGACAAATTTTGTGAGTTTATAATCAGTAATGTGGCAAATTGCAGAAGTAAGACACAGAGTCTAAGGTTAGGGCTAAAAAGAACAAAATTCAGATTAAGTGGGAGATGGCAGAAGATGAGTCTGGGTTAACCACAGAAATGTAAACAAATCTTTCATGGAGGATGGCCTTCTATCTCATGGCCTACCAGATTAAGTATTTTAGAAAATAAGATCGGGACACATTCCCAACAGATTTGGGTTACCTTGTGTGTATGTCATACATAGCCCATAAAGGTGAATGCTAAACATAGGGGAATCTTCCAGGGGAGTAGCAAGGGGCCCCTGCTATCCTGGGACAGCTGACAACCCTAGCAAGTGAACTCCACCAGCATGAGGCCCACCCAGAACAGGGCCTGGGATATAAATGCCACTTACTCAACACTGTGCCCTGGGCCAGCGAGATGCATTACTTTAGTTAACCTTGGCAAGGGCACACAAGGCCAGTATCACTGTGCCACTTTACTAGGGTGGTTAAGCAAGGGGCTGGGATCACAATGCACGCGCGGCTCATGGGCCTCCGAAGTCCTCAAGTGATTTCCAGCGCCCACAGGCAGCCAACCTGGCTTTCAGAGCACAGCGTCCACACGGGATCAAACTTACGGAGGGGCCTAAATATTAAGCTGAGAGGCCCGCCATCTCCTCCTCAACCGACCCCGGCGCGTGATATCTTCTTGGCCCTTCGCCATCAACTGGAGCGCACGAGAAAAATGAAGGAGTTGAGTCCATTCCCACCGGAGGGCAGCGATCGGAGCGCGTGCACGCCAGGTCACCTTCCAGAAGCCGCTGGCCCCAGGCGGCCAATGGTCCGGAGGCGCTGGTGGGGAGGGGAGGGGCGAGTTTGGGGAGGTCTCAAAGCACGGTGGGAGAAAGGGTGCGGGCCTATGCGGAGGGGTAAAGGGAGGGCGGGAAGGGAATGGAATGGGGAGGGGGAGATGGAACAGCGGGTCGTCACTACGGAAAAATCAGAAAGTTAATTTTTTTTTTTTTTTTTTTTTTGAAACAGAGTCTCAATCACCCGGGATAGAGCGTGATGTCATAGCTCACAGCAACTTCAAACTCTAGGGCCAAGCAATCCTCAATGGCTGGGTCTATAGGCATTTTTCTACTTTTAGTACAGACAGGTCTCGCTATTACTCAGGCTGATTTCAAACTCCTGAGCTCAAGAAATCCGCCTGCCTGAGTCTTCCAGAGTGCTAGAATTACAGGTGTGAGCCACCGCGCCCGGCATTAATTTACATTTTAAAGGTATTTATTGAGATACTGGATTGATTTTTCTTAGATATAATTCACATGACAAAATTCACGGTTTAAAAATAATACAATTAGGGTGGGTACGGTGGCTTACGTCTGTAATCACAGCATTTATGAGGCCAACGCAGGTGGATTGCTTGAGCTCAGGAGTTTGAAACCAGCCTAAACAAAAGTGAGACCTCATCTCTTAAAAAAAAAAAAAAAAAATCCGGGCGTTGTCATGGGTGCTTGTAGTCCCACATAATTGAGAAGCTGAGGCAGAGGCAAGAGACTCACTTGAGCCCAAGAGTTTGAGGTTGCTATGAGCTGTGATGCCAGAGCACTCTACCAGGTGGGACAAAGTGAGACTCTGTCTCAAAATAATAATAATAATAATAATAATACAATTGAAGCCTAGTATTGTGGCACACCCGTAATCTTAGCACTCTGGGAGGCTGAGATTGCTTGAGCTCAGGAGTTCCAGACCATCCTGGCAAGAAAGAGACCTGTCTCTACCAAAAATAGAAAAACTAATCAGTGTTGTGGCGGGTGCCTGTAGTCCCAGTTGAAAATCACTCGAACCCAAGAGTTTGAGGTTGCTATGAGCTGTGATAAGGCCATGGCACGCAACCCCAGGGAAACAGAGTAAGACAATGTCTCAAATAATAATAATAATAATAATAATAATAATAATAATTACAATACAATTCAGTAGTGGAATCATGCCTGTTAACAGCAAGACCCTGTTTCTCATTTTGTTTTATTTATTTATTTACTTATTTAGAGACAGAGTCTCACTCTGTTTCCTGGGATTGAGTACCATGGTGTCATAGCTCACAGCCACCTCAAACTCTTGGGCTCAAGTGATCTCTTGCTTCAGCCTCCCAAGTAGCTGCAACCACAGCTGCCTGCCCCAATGCCTGCTCATTTTTTCTACTTTTAGTAGAGATGGGTCTGTCTTGCTCAGGCTGGTGTCCAACTCCTGAGCTCAAGCAATACACCCACTTCAGCCTCTCAAAGTCCTAGGATTACAGGCATGAGCCATCACATCCGGCCCCATCTCTAATTTTAAATAATAATGATAAAATGAAAAGACATAATTCAGTGGCATTTAGTACACTTACAGAGTGGTACAACCGTCACAACTATCTGATCATAACTTTTTTTTTTTTTTTTTTACACAGAGCCTCAAGCTGTTGCCCTGGGTAGAGTGCCATAGCATGACAGCTCACAGCAACCTCAAACTCCTGGGCTCAAACGATTCTCATGCCTCTGCCTCCCAAGTAGCTGGGACTACAGGCACCTGCCACAACGCCTAGCTACTTTTTGGTTGCAGTCATTGTTGTTTTGGCGGACCGGGCTGGATTCCAACCCACCAGCTCAGGTGTACGTGGCTGGCGCCTTAGCTGCTTGAGCCACAGGCACTGAGCCTGATCATAACATTTTTATCATCCCCAAAGAGACCCCTCAATCCATTAGTAGTCACTCCCCACTCCCTCCTCCCTCTGGCCCTAGGCAGCCACCAATCTCTATAGATTTGCCATTTCTGGACATTTCATATAAAAGGGAATCATATCCTATGTGATCTTTGATATCTGACTTCTTTCACTTAGCATAATGTTTTCAGGGTTCACCTATGTCGTAGCGTGTGTCAGTACTTCATTATTACATAGTATTCTGTTGTATGAATATATCACATTTGTTTATCCACTCATCAGCTGCTGGACATTTTAGTTGTTTCCACTAGTAATTTACATTTATTGAGGGTTTATATTATTTTATTTATTTTTTCAAGACAGGGTCTTGGGCAGCGCCTATGGCTCAGTAGGTAGGGTGCCGGTCCCATATTCCGAGATGTAGTGGGTTCAAAGCCGGCCCGGGTCAAACTGCAACAAAACAATAGCTGGGTGTTGTGGCGGGCGCCTGTAGTCCCAGCTACTCGGGAGGCTGAGGCAAGAGAATTGCTTAAAACCAGGAGTTGGAGGTTGTGGTGAGCTGTGTGATGCCATGGCACTCTACTAGGGCTATAAAGTGGGACTCTGTCTCTACAAAAAAAAAAAAAAAAAAAAAGACAGGGTCTTGCTCTTTCTCCTGGGCTAGAAAGCAGTGGCATCATCATAGCTTACTGCAAACCTCCAACTCCCAGGCTCAAGCAGTCCTCCTGCCTCAGCCTCCTGAGTAGCTGGGACTACAGGCAAGCATACCACCATGAGATGGCTTTTCTCCCTTCTCCTCCTCCTCCCCCTCTTCCTCCTTCTTTCTTTCTTTCTTTCTTTTCTTTCTTTCTTTCTTTCTTTCTTTCTTTCTTTCTTTCTTTCTTTCTTTCTTTCTTTCTTTCTTTCATAGAGAAGGGGTCTCACTCTTGTTCAGACTGGTCTCAGACTCTGATCTCAAGTAATCCTTTTGCCTCAGCCTCCCAAAGTGCTAGAACTATAGGCACCCAGCTATTGAGAGTTTATTCTGTGCCAGGCAGCACCTGGACTTAATTATTAAACCTATTTCACAGATAAGGAGAGACAGATTGTCAAGAATTTGCTGAAGATAAAGAGCAAGTGGGGGAGCTGGGATTTGAACTCAGGCACTTAGACTCCAGAGGTAATACATGTAGATTCACAGGATAGAACATTAGAAAGACAAAGACAGAAAAGGGTATTCAATGGAAATTCACCATCTTCTTTTAGTTTCTCAGCCACCCACCTCCACCCACCCTTAGAGACATCTATTTTTGCCACTTTGAGGATTCTTTCACAGACATTATTTATTTATACCCCAACATATATGTATCACAATGTATTGAACAATTTGTCCCACTGGGTTGAAACGTCCCTTTTGTGGTGTACTAAATTCCTATATGCATTTGCATTACGTTTTTCAGAATTCTCCTGGCTTTTTTGCCTATCTTTTATATTTTTTCATTTCTTTGA
>CAUYPK010028027.1:0-18423 GCA_963574355.1 Loris lydekkerianus
ATTAAAAGTAGAAAAAAATGAACAGCATCAATGTATAGAGTACAAAATTCTCCATCGATCAGTATATACCACAACACAGTAGAATAAATATTTATTGAGATATGAAGCTACAAAAACACATGACATTAAAATGGACAAAACTTTTGAAACAACCTAAATATTTCCTTATTCTGTGGTCCCAGCGATTTGGAGGCTGAGGCAGGAGGATCTGGTTTAAGTCACAGAGTTCAAGGCCAGCCTGGGCAACATACCAAAACTCTGTCCCTAAAATATACATATATATATATATATATATATATATATATATATCCCTTATTAACAAAGCCTCTCCTAATCACCCCATAATGCAATTTCAATCTCTTTCCACCTTGTTCTTTTTGTCCACTGCACTTGTTACTATTTGAGATCATAAATGTAGATGGATCCTAGATTCACATATGTAGACACGTAGACTTTGGTAGAATTTGTTTATTGTTTGACATTCCCGACTAGACTAGAATGGAAGCTCCATGAGGACTTCCAGAACTGAAAGTTAACTGTGTTCACATGACTTAGATGACTGTAGACCCCAATGTCAACATGAACTGTTTGTTCCAGAAAACCTTTTCCTGGATAAGGCAAGGCTGGAAGCCAATAAATTACTTCACTGTTTTCTTCAGGGAATCTCCTGAGAACAACTGCTCACCTCAGCAGTCTGTTCATTAACCAAGGCTGACTCAGCACGACTCACGGAGCCCCTCACTTGTCTGTGTTTGCCACTCCTAAAAGATTCCATCACAATTTTTGTTCAATTCTGTTCAGTTGCCCACTTTGAGAGAGCTACCGAAACTACTTGAAATCAAACTCCAGAGTCACAAAACCTTTGACGTTTGCTTCTCCATTCTGAGACACTCTTCAGACTCTTCATAGTGATGTCCTCTTCTATCACAGTGAGTTCTGATAAATTTGCCTTTATTTTGTTAACAATGTCTGGAGATATTTTTGGTTCAACTTCATTTAAACTTCTTATACTGTCTGTAAAAGTGAAAACAACTAAGAAAAAATGTTTCTGTTTAATGTTGTGTTTCCCATTCCTAGACCAATGCTAGGAAGTTAGCAGATGCACTATGTGTATTAGTTGAATGGGAGGATGAATAAATGAATGTGTATGGAGTCTGCACTCTTGTCCCTGGAGTTTGTTGGAGGAAGTTGGTGCATTGGTGTGGCAAGTGGGGAGCATCTGGTCTGTGGGGTGGCCTCTAAGTCCAGACTGCTATCAGTTATGACAGCAGTCATCCCTTAGGTTTCTGGCCATTGGCTCACATGGATTCCTTGTTCTTGTCTGTGCCAGCTCCCGAAAGCCCTGATGTCATTCTTGGTCATTTTTGTACAGTCATCATTCTGCTGCTCCTGCACCATACAAAAGCTGTAAAAACATCACCAGGCTGTCTCAAGCTTTTCTCCATCTTTTTGCCACTTGGAGTGCATTGGAAATCATTTGACTATTACACACTATACTGGTTTTTCAAGCCTGTCTACCTAAGGATAGGAGTCTTTTCCTTTTTTTTTTTTTTTTGCGGTTTTTGGCCGGGGTTGGGTTTGAACCTACCACCTGCGGTGTATGGGGCTGGCGCTCTACTCCTTTGAGCCACAGGCACCACCCTAGGAGCCTTTTTTTCTACTGTCGTACCCTGCCTGTTTGGGGAACCGGAATTTGCCAATGGCCTAGGCCAGGTGTTGGCAAACATTCTTCAATAAGGGGCTAGACAGTAAACATTTTAGGCAATGCAAGCCATAAAGTGTCTGCTGCAACTATTCAGCTATGTCATTATCAGGTAAAAGCAGCTTTAGACAATACATGAATAAATGAGTATGTAGTTACAAGAATAAGCAGCTGGTGTGTGCACTAGCCAGTGTTTGAAAACTCCTGCCCTGAGCTGTCCCCAGGAATAAAAGAGTAAAAGACAGATCTTCTCTTTGGATCCACAAGTTTCTTGGGATTTGTTCACCTTCCCCACAAGATTCCACTGTCCCTACTTTTGGGGAAAGGAAATACAACTCCTTTCCAGCCCTTCCAACATTCTAATCTCTTTGCTTTTTCCTTTAACCATTTCTTTCTCCCCATATAGTCTTGGAGACTAAAAAACACTGGCTTTGACTCAAGACTTTTTCTTTCACATCTATTATTTTATTCTTGTATGTTAGCGTTAAGAAATGCTGAGAATTTGACTCTTTTTTTCCTGCTTGAGGAAAAATGCCTCATTTGTCCAACTGGAAGAAAGTGAAGAAATAAAAAAAAGGATGTTCCAGAAGGGATTATCAGCAAATGTTTCAAAGTATTATTGATGTTTACATACCGTATATACTCGAGTATATACGGTAGTATTATAACATGGCTCCTGGAAAGGAGGACAGGAACAGAGAACACACAGGCAGTCCCTCCGCGGCCCAGGGGGGGTTGCACAGAGACCTGCTGGAGCTCTGCTGAATGAGATGGGAAGCTCTTCTAACCTGAGTGAGCCTTTTTCTCAATCAGTGGTAAAGCTGGGGTCACCAGGTAGGTCTCCTGCCATTCAAACTGAAGGAAGCACTCAGATGTGAGCTCTAGACCTGCAGAGAAATGTGTTCTGTGGGTATATCAGAATAAAGGGGGAAGGTAGGCGTTTTGAGCTGACAACACCTAGATGCTATGCCTTCTGTTTGTTTTCTTCAAGATTGAAAGTTGGGTGGTGATAGACTAATAGTTCAATAAAATCAGCATCATATGATTTGGCTTGGAAAAGTATTCATGTGCCTTGAGGAAGGAGTCTGGCATGGTTCTCAGAAAGGTACAATCAAAGAGATATTAAACCTGTGGCTAAAAATATTGTATGAGTTTAATGTTATATATCACAGAGAGTGGCTCCCATTTGAAAAATAGTCCAAACAGCCTCCTGTTAAAATGACCGGGGTAAAGTACCTACCCTGCATCTCCATAGTGTTATGATTGCCAGGGGGCTTCTTATCTACAAACACCACGCAAAAGTATCTCATAACAGGTGAGATTCAAACATGCAAAGGGTGAAAGGCCTAGAAATTAAAAAAAAGAAAAAATATTAAACTGGGTCATATGTTCCCAAATGAATGTTACAGAAGCCACTTGGAAGGGTGGGGTTTACTGAAAGAAACACTTAGGCCCCTGCCCCAAACATGATCTTTACCAAATGGAAAAAAAAAAACATATGCTCAGGGATCAGCAGAACACCATTGTTAAAATGTCCATACAACCTGAAGTGATTTACAGATTCAGTGTAATCTAATGTCATTCATTTGTCACAGATCTAGAAAAAATAATTCTATACTTTACCTGAAACCAAAAACCAAACAAACAAAAAACCTTTAACCAAAGGAACTAATCTGGAGGGATCACTTTACCAGACTTTCAAGCAATAACACAAAGCTATAGTAACCAAAACAGCATGTCCTGTCACAAAAATCAGAACATAGACCAATGGAACAGAACAGAGAACCCAGATGTAAAACCATCCCCAGTCAGCTAATCTTTGATGAAGGAGACAACAACATACACTGGGGAAAGAGAAGCCCCAGTCAACATCTGACGGTGGGAAAACTGGATAGCCACATGTACAAGATAGAAACAGGATTCCTATCTCTGATCGCTCCCAAAAATCAATCTGAAATAAATAACAGACTTAAATCTAAGGCGTCAGACCATAATAATTCTAGAAAAAAATGTTGGAAGAACTCTTCTAGATACCAGCCTAGGCAAAGAATTTATGAGCAAGACCCCCAAGGGCAATCAAAGCAACAGCCAAAATTAATAAATGGGAATTGATTAAATTAAAAAGGTTCCACACAGCCAAGGAAACAATCAACAGAGCAAACAGATAACCTACAGAATGGGATAAATATCCTCATGCTATATATCTTATAACCAGATATATCTGATAACCAGAATCTACACAGAACTTAAGCAAATCAGCAAGAAAATACCAAACAACCCCATTTAAAAATGGGCAAAAGACATGAGCAGAAGCTTTTCAAAAGAAGATGGACCAATGGCAAATAAATATAGGAAAAATTTCTCATTGGCATTAATCACCAGGGAAATGCAAGTCAAAATCACAATGAGATATCACATAGCCCCAGTGAGAGTGGCTTTTATCAAAAAGTTCCAAAACCATAGATCCTGGCACGAATGCAGCGAGAAAGGAATACTTACACAGTGTTGGTGAAACCGAAAATAAGTACAACCTCCATGAGAAACAGTATGGAGATTCCTCAAAGAACTAAAAGTAGACGTACTGTTTGATCTAGTAATCCCGCTACATTTATGCAAAATTTATAAAAAGAGGTTATTTTATCAAAAACACACTTGCATGCAAATGCTTATTGCAGCACAATTCGCAATTGCAAAGATGTGGGATAAACCCAAGTGCCCAACAATTATTAGAGTGGATTAATAAAAGGTGGTATCTACAAGGCTGGACAATTAAGTTCACAAGCTCATCCTAGAAAAAGTGCTCTATCCCTCACTGCTGAGTATCACTGTGGTTGCCTTCAAGGTACTCATCTTGGGAACCTATGCGCTGATGCCAGTGCCTAATCCACTCTTCAAAGCAGTTTTGGAACTCTTTTTCTGGAATGGCTATTGGAGCTGTCATTGTACAACTCACCCTACAAAAAATGCTATGTACCTCATTGCTGGATATCACTATGTTCAGCTTTAAAGTAGTGATCTCCAGCGATGAGGTATGTAGCACTTTTTCTGAGTTTGTGAACTTAATTGTCCAACCTGTGTATACCATGGAATACTACTCGGATTTGAACAAAGATCACTCAATCCTTTTTGCAACAATTTGTATGGGACTGGAGACCAATATTCTAAGTGAAGCATCTAAAAAAAAAAAAAACAAACACCACACATACTATTAAATTGGCACTAGTAGATCAGAACTCACATGCACGGATGGAAGTAAAACTCCATGAAAATCAAGCAGATGGGGGGGGAGGAGAGGAGTAAAACTGTACTTAATGGGTACAGTAAACACTATCTGGATGATGGCCACACTTATAAGTCTGACTCAAGCAGTACTAAAGCAATCCATGAAACCAAGAACATTTGTACCCCTATACTATTCTGAAATTTTAAAAAATTAAATTAAAAAGAGTGTACAATCACTGCCTGAAGACATACTGAAATGTTCTTAACTATATTTAATTCACAAAGTAGCAGATCTATTTTAAATCATAGTTTTTCATTGTTATTTACTCTCAAAAGTACTAAAAACTAAGGATTTTTATGAAATCATGATTGTCTTTGACATAACCAAAGGTCCTCAAACTCAAAAAGATTAGAAAAAAATTGTAGGAATGTATAGTCCCATCAGAAGAGCAAAGCTTTGTTTCTACTAAAGAATATTTAGATAATAACTATTGAAATAGGATAGAATAGTATATTGAAGTTCCCGTTAGAATTTTCTTTTTTTTTCCCCCCCTTTTATTAAATCTTAGCTGTGTACATTAATGCAACCATGGGATACAATGTGCTCGTTTTGTATATAATTTGAAATATTTTTCATTTAACTGGTTAACATAGCCTTCATGATATTTTCTTAGTTATCGTGTTAAGACATTTATATTCTACATTTAGTAAACTTCACATGTACCCTTAGTTTAGACATTAACTTAGTGCTCACTCCTTAATGTATATGCAGGATTCAGGAAATAAAAGGAATGACAAAGGTATCAGTTTTAGTAGGATCCCCTATAAAAGGAGAAAGGATTTAAAGGCTGATGCAGTAACAAAAGGGCCCAGGAAGTGGGAACTGATGTATAGAAAATGCAATGTGTATTAGTTAAGACTGCTAGACAGCTGAAGCAAAAACATCCTGAAATTTCAGTGTTTCAGTACAAAAGAAATTTATTTTTCTTTACGAAAATCCTAGATTGGCTGGTGATTTGGGGAACAGGCAGCCTGCTTCCTGTTAGAATGCCAAGTCTTACAAAGATTGTTTTAAGGCTTGAACAGACACATGCTGTTTTTAATAGCTACATAGTATTCTATCGTATTATGATATGTAGCATACCTGAATCAGCCTCCTGTTGAAGACATTTGTTTCCATTTTTAATATCATAAGCCACAATGTAATAAATATCCCTGTACAAATATTCACATGAATTTCTGGTCAAAGGCCATGCCTAATCAAATCATCAGAACCAAAAAGAGGTTCTAATTCTAACAGCCTTTTATGTGCAAATTTCATAAGACTTCAGAAGTCTGTGTAAACTAACCTCTGCTACCATTTTAACTGCCATATGAAAGAGAGTAAGATAAACAGAAAAAAACAGGGTATGTTAACAATGATATATATAAAGTAGGGGGATGTATGTAAGAAACAAGAAGCTATTGATGGAGCTAAGCAGAGGATGACCAGCAAATTCATAAACAGGCAGTTCTGATGCATCCTCTGCTTCTTTACAGACAATGATAATCATAATGTTTCTCACAGTGAGCCCACAGATTCCTTTCCAACACATTATCCCTTATGCCTTCTCCACAAGAGTAGGATATAAGATCTAGTAGACCAATGGAATTCTAGTATACCAACATGTTCCCAGGGAATCGAGCATGGATTATCCTGAGATCAGACTCCTCAGCTTCCATAGTACTCTTTTAAAAAACTGTTTTGCCTGAGCACCTGCCTGGGTTTACATTAGACCTTCTTGCTTTTACCAAATAAGGCCTCTCTCCACATAGTCATCTTACTGTGATTTATTGATGGAGGTTTGGAATCCTCCATATTGCCAAAATGGGGGAATACACTTTTCAACAATTAATCAAAACAGCATAGACCCACAACATTTTTTGTATTTTCCCATCATTTATATATTCTTATTAAAGATAAATAAGAAATGTGGGATTTTGGCCCATGTTGGAACTTTTCAAATCCAGACATAAGCTATTTCTATTCCCTGATCCTTGACATAGAAAGGGGAAAGGATCCAAGGACACAGCAAAAAAAGGGCATTGGTAAGAAATACTGAAATGCTGGTGGTGGCAAACAGACCCTAAGCTGGCACTCCAGGATTTTGTTCCTCCCGATATCCACATCTTTGTATAATTCCCATCCCTTGAATGTGGGCACAACCTGTGACTTGCTTCAAGCAAAGGCGTTGCTCCCATGACTTTGTTCTCCTCAGTTGATTGTAAGGATACTCTCTGCTGACTTGATAAAATAAGCAGCAGTGTTCAGGAAGCACAGATGGCAATGAACTGTGGGCAGCTTGTAGAGAGTGTGGGGAGCAAACAGGACCTGCAAGGGCCCCTAGCCACAAACCAGCAGGAGGCTGGGACTTTCAGGCACTTAGCTATAAGAAACAGACTTCTGCCATCAACCTGGATAAACTTGGAAACAGATTCTTACTCTGTTGAGCCTTCAGATGAGAACATATTTTGGCCCATACCTTACTTGAATCCTTGTGAGACTCTAAGCGGAGAACCTAACTAAGCCAGGCCTGGACTTGGGGCTCATGGAAACTGAAATAGTAAATATGTGTTGTTTTAAGCTGCTAAGCTTGTGGCAATTTGTTACATCGGAAAAGAAAAGTTGATATTTCAATTTTAAAAGATTTTCATTGCAAGGGTAACCAATAAAAAGCACACGATTATTTGGACAAGAGGAATGAAAATTCAAGGTGAAGGATTAAAGGGAAGTGTAAAACAAAAAAATTTTTTTTTTTTTTTTTTTTTGCAGTGTTTGGTCGGGGCTGGGTTTTAACCCACCATCTCTGGTATATGGGGCCAGGGCCCTACTCCTTTGAGCCACAGGCGCCGCCCAGGAAGTGTGAAATTTTTAATGTCATGGAAAAATTTTTACAAAAGAGATATTAAATGGAAGATGGTGGCATATTATCATATAAAAGGAATGAACAGTTCTATGCTAAAAATATTTATAATACTCTGGAGATTCAAACTGATAATAACAGATTTTGTATGTAAGCTTAACATGTATTAAAGGATACATACTTTTTCTAAATTCTTCTGGAAGGTACATGAGCAAAAATACTGAAGACCATAGTTGTCCACCATTAAGTTCTTTTCTAATAATGGTGATTTATATGGTACTCCTAGGACTTAGAGCAATGCCTAAGACATAGAATAAGTTTAATTCTTGTATGGAGTTAAGGTAAACTTATTTTTATAGAAAATCTGCTACCATGAAAGGAGAAAAAGTGGCTTCTTGGTAAACATAAAAAATCTTAACAGATATAAAGGTGGTGGAAAGGATTTCCTTTATGGGAAACACCTTTTCCCTACTAGTTTCTGTGTTTAGAGCTCCAGAAGTGGGGTGAGGATATAACATTGGGTGATCAAGCATCAAATTCTTGGCTACTGTGACAGATTCAGAGCAGACACATAACCCAAACCTAAACCACCAGGGAATTTCTATCCCGGACCATGGCAGTAACACTAAGAACATGAGTGAAACTGATCCCAGCAGGCTGACTTGTAGTATGTGACGAGTTACAAGGAAGTGAAGTTCTTCATCTGCAATACTAGATAAGAATAGGATGTTACAGGACTAAGTACAGTGATACATGTAAACCACTGGCATCGTAAATTTGGTAATCAGAAGGTAATAATGTGGTGAGAAGAAGCTCTGTGATCAAGTTGTATTTAACAATGTATTCTAAGCCTACGATGACCTTAAACAATAGATGTCAGATTTTAAAAGTCCTATAGAGATCTTCCAGGCCAACCACAATTTTCAAGGGAAAAGCACTAGTGTTCAGAGTCCTTAAGCTAGTTAAGTGTAGAGCCTACTTAGAAACCCAGCTCGGGTTGTGCCTGTGGCTCAAAGCAGTAGGGCGCCAGCCCCATGTGCCGGAGGTGGTGGGTTCAAACCCAGCCCCGGCCAAAACTGCAAAAAAAAAAAAAACAACAATTTACATCAATTAATTATAGTAAATCTATTCATGAGAAAATGTTATCTAGTAAATAGTTAAACGATTTATTCCAGATCAATCTGAACACTGGCTCACTCTCCTGGACTTTTTAATGTTTTCCCTTATATAAGTTTTAGTTTTCAAACAAAAAATTTATCATGATAAAGTGAATATATTTTAAATAGGAAAATATAATTGCGCTAAATCAATTTAGTGGATCACAGGCAACAAAAAGTCTTTAGGTTGTAGAAACAGGCCTCCCTATAAGCAAAACAAATAAACTTTTAAGAAGTACTTACTTACTTTTATGTTCCAATTAAGCATTTTTTGACCTGTATCTTATCTAAATCAATTGACATAAAAAAGAAAGCTTAACTTAATATAATTATCTGGGGGAAAAAAAGTTTTTACACTAAGTTTTTACTCTAGGTAGAATTCTTTTAGTTTGTCCTTTTTATTCCTACTGACATCAGAAATAATAAGTTCATTTTAAATTGTAAAACTGTTATTACTTCAAACAACTGGCCTATTTGGGCTTCACAAATCCCTGCCAAATCAAACATAGATGGAATAAAACTAACCTACATATCACAATGAAGGTTATAGTATTTAACAAATAAAACTGATAAGTCTCTAAGTGCAAAACAACATATAGATGAATACACAAAGAGAAATCATATTTTATCTGCTATTGCACGGTTTCTATCAACTTCTGATTTTTGAAACATCTTAGATTCTTTAAGAATAAGAAATTAAGGTCCAGCACAGTGACTCACGCCTGTAATCTTAGCACTCTGGGAGGCCGAGGTGTGTGGATTGCTTGAGCTCAGGTGTTTTAGAGAGTAGCCTGAGCCAAAGCGAGATCCCTGTCTTTACTAAAAATGAAAAACTGAGGCAAGACAATTCCTTGAGCCAAGAGTTCAAAGTTTGTTGTGAACTATGATGCCAAGGCACTCTACCCAGGGTGAAAGAGTGAAACTCTGTCCCAAAAAAATAAAAAAGAAATTACTTTAAAAGTACATGTAATTTATGCTAGCATGCACATTGTATATATAACTATGCTTTTTGTTAGAAAAGTAGTTAATTTTGAGAATCTAACGAAAATTAAGGGGTTTTGTTTTCATAAAAGGATATTTTTAGAATACATAAGATGTTGCATTACTAGTGAACATTTAAGAACTCTTTATATATATATATTTATATATATATATGTATGTTTTTATTTTAGTAAATTATTTGTCCTAACATTTTCAGGAATAAGGAAAACATCAAATATTAAACCTGGTTTAATTATCATGGTTGTTATAATAACTGCCAAAGTAACTTCTCAGTCATGTTAATTCCAAATTGGAAAATACTCTTATACAGTATATAGTATTATATATCTTTCATCTCTGTTAAATAGATGCCTGAAAATCAGCCATAGCCATGGATTTTTTGAATATGTATTGTACTTAAATCCTACTATCACTACACAGCCAAATTCTGTGATGTGTAAAGTAGGGCAAACTTCTGAATTTCTCTATAGTTAAATAAAGGTACATGATAAAAGTAGCAATATGTAGAATACTTACCCTTAGAGAATACTAAATTGAAATGTATATTAAAAATAAATATAATAGGCAATAAAATTCTGTGATTGACTGACAGGCATTTCTCAGGAGTTATATGAGTAAGTTTGAACTCCTGACTCAAAGCAGTATTTTAGCCCTGACTGATTTCCTATGATAAAATAAGTTTCTTGAGATTTAACTCAAGAATAAATGAAATTTCTAGCAGTTTAATTACAGCAATAAGACAACTTTAGGACAGTGTTTCTTGAAATTATAATCATGTTTGTGAATTTCAAGCAAAGCTTAAGTTCAAAATGCTTCGAAGTCATGACTGTATCGTTTCTTTAAAAGTTATTTTTTAAAGAATGAATGAAAGCCCACAAATTTGTGACCTGAATGTTGTTTTGAAGCCATAATCTATTATTTAATAATAGAACACTCCAGGACAAGCATCACGCTGAGTAGGACCACTGCAAAGCCTTCAAATATTTATAAATCACATCACTGATAATATCAATGAAGCACTAAAAGAGGTCAATAGCTGTAAGAAAGGTATAGTTATTCACCCTCTATTACTGGCTGGAAAAGTATGGGTTAACTAATGACATGAAATGTTTATTATAGAGATTTGATAGTTTTTCAGCTATATATTAAGATCTGGCACTAAAATGATAAACTGAACCATAGAAAAGAAGCAATTACTTTTTTGAAGCAATTACTAATCAGGAAAAGATTCTAATAAATCAATCAGCATTAAGGTTGCTCTTCATCAGCTAGATTCATGGTACTGCAAATTATTTACATTTTTAAATGGCTCACCTGGCTTAGCAATGATATTCAAATCATTTCCATAATGTAGCCTGACAAGGACACCTTAGAAAATTGCTTATTTAACTTTGATAATTTATTGGGAACAAGGAAAGTGTGTGTGTGGGGGGGGGAGGTATGGGGGGGGGGCGTGGCAACCTCACTAAGGCAGACAGAGAAAAAACAAAAAATGCCCAATATAAAAAAATAAAATTCCCAGCTCCAGCCAAAAATTGAAAAAATAAAAAAATAAAAAAATAAAATTTTAACAAGTATCTACACATATAGTCAGCCTACTGACACACTGTATACATATAGAACTGTGTAATTTCTCCATGATCGTGTATCTGTGATTTATATCCTTATAGAATAAGCAGAGATAGTCTAAGCCCCTTTTCATACACTTGGTGAAAATTGTACAGTACCGTATTTATATGTTCTATCCTTTTGATTAGCATATATTTAAGCTTCAAAGCAGAACAAAAGACATCATTTTCCCTCCAAAAGTGACTTTTCAACATCACTTCCCACCCCCCCACCCCCAAGTAACTTTTCTATGTTCTTTAAAATTCTCTAAGGTAAACAAACAAAAATCTGTATCTAGAGTTACATAGTAAGTTCCACAAAGCTTTCAAATTTTTCCCTGGGTGAAATTTCATTATATTATGCACCTTGCCAGAAAGTACTTTCTAAATTATTCCCTGTGCTGAACTGGAGAGAGAGTGCACAGGCATAGAAAGAAAAGTGCTTTAAAAATAAAAGAGCAAAGTAGGAAAAACCGTTTTAAGTAAATGACCATGTTAAAAGTATCATTTTCTGCTGCTATGCTTTTAGAGGGATACAAAACTGGACTCAATCCCAACCCTCAATGAGCACACAGTCTACTTGGGCAGAAGATTGACAAAACACAAAACAGATAAAAACAGAAGAAATATCTACTCACTATAGGTGATCTTATTCACTCTCACTGCTATTACTTATGTGGAATAGCCAAAGGACTCCAAACATTATCTCCACTCTCACCTCTTTTATGTGGCTCATAATTTGCTTTTACAACCCAACTGGATATTTCAACAGTTTTTTAAAACTCAGGTATAATTCACTATCTTCCCTACTCTTTCACCATACTACAACTACTTAATTTTTTTCCTAATAGAAATAACAACTTAACTCTCTAGTCATCAACTCTTCCTTCTCCTTCCTGCACTCTCCTTTAGCCCATCCCCCCAATTGTCCATGAGATATTCTCCATGATCTCACCAATCCTACTGCCTGAGTTCAAAGCATCATCTGTGGCCTACCACACTCCAAGAACGTCTCCGACTGATGTCAATTATTCCACACTCTTCACTGCAATGCATCCTCACCATTCCTTCTAGTTACCTTTCCAATACAAATCTGATCAGATAAAGCCCTTATTTACCTATAGGGGAGACTAAAATCCCCTGCATGGCACACAAGACCTACTACTTTTCCATTCTTATCAATTGCCATTCCCCATCTGCCATCAATATTGAACTACTTGTATGAGCTGGACATATTCAGCCTCTGCATATTTTCCACTGTATCTAAGATATGTTCCTCACCCATTTCTCCTTCTGGCATATGCTCACTTAGCCTTTAATACCCTAGTCAGATGTCATTTCCTCTGTGCCATTAATCATCCTTCCCACATGTTCTCATAGAACAAATATATACAGAGGGTGCCCCAAAAATGTATACACATTTTAAGAGATGTTACCTATGTATTATTTTTCGAAGTTGAATTAAAGATACCATGACTGGTCAAGTGTACCAGACATGCTACGCACATCCATTTTATCTACAATTCATGCACTTTTGAGGAATGACAGGTTCTGATCACAAGATCTCTTACAATGTGTATACACTTTTTGGGACCTCTTGCATATACGTATATGTCCACACATATATACATATATTATATTAATATATACTATATCTATAATGATATGATTGTTTTTATGTTTTCTTTGCTACAGCATTAAAGACGGTAGGTTTTCTTTCCTTTTTTTTTTTTTTTTTTTTCTCTGTAGTTTTTGGCCAGAGATGGGTTTGAACCCGCCCTACTCCTTTGAGCCACAAGTGCTGCCCAACTGTAGGTCATTTTTCAATCACTGCTTAAACAAATTTGGCAAGTGCAGCATTAAAGGTAAATAGAGTTTATTAGCAGAGTACAATTTGCTAAATCTAGACTGAGAAATCAGGGAAAGATTCAAATAACACAATTCAGTCTTAGGGGTAAATATACATCAGTAGGCTAGAAAAAGGAAAAAAACATTCCAGGCACAAAGACGAACACGTATAGAAAAGTTTTGTTTAGTGATCTGCAAGTATTTGCTAGTGGTAAAGTTGGAAATATGTATATACAGGCTAAGGAAAATAGGAATGATTCTCAAAATAATTAAAGATGTTGCTAAAGACTCAGATAAATTGAGCTAACCTATAGATTTTGTTCAAGTGTACTTGAAAATTCAAGCAAAGAATATAGATTTTGATAGTGATCTGAGTTGGAATTTGCTGGGCATATGTGGCATATATAGGTTAAGTATAAAGAAAATGAAGATTTTTAGTAAGTAGTTCAGATGACCAGTTCTTGGTTCCATACTACAGAGAGGAGGAACGTAAGCTGTGTTTTAAAGAATTGGATATACCAGGACTGAGAAATGAAAAGCCCTAATTCATGGATATAACTACTCTTCTAGAAATAGTAAAGATACACTAAAGGAAAAAAAAGGACAAAAATCCTTAAGATGTTTGTTGGTGTTTAAGTTTTCAGAGGAAAATCAGTTGTAGAAAATACAAAGACCATAAGCTGCTGTGGGAAGAAATGACTGAAAGTGTTTGTTGTAGAGGTCTGGAGATTAGGAGAACATATTCCACAAAGACATGTTTAAGTCATAAACAGGAAATCCATCAGGACATCAGGATTTGTATGAAAAGGAAAAACAAAAACAAAAACCAGGTGTATTCTTTAATGAATGTGGAGTGAACAGGAAGTTACTAGATTTAGGGGTGAGAACGGGTAGCAGCAAGCCTAGTCAGATCCAAGTCTTTTTGAAGCAATACTTTTTACTTGAAAAGAATGGTGAGAAGCAGAGTTAAGACAAAAAAGTATGCACTGCTTACTTATCCTGTGAAGTGCACATAAAGTAAGAATGAGGTTTGAGTTAAGGCAAGGCAGTGGGAAAGGGAGGACACGAACACTAAGGATATCAAGTACTTTGTTTACCAGAAGGTGAGGAATGATGGTTCCAAAGGCCCAGTGAAAGGTCAGGGAGAGTAGCAGTGGGAAGTTGCTTCTAAAGAAAGCAAGACAGAAAAGTGTCGGGGTTTAAGGTACATAATAAACTTGAGGAACTTACTTTGTGTAGAGTGATCTGTTTTGGATTTAGCTGTTTTGTGAATTATAAAGAGAACAGTGCAGCAGATGAAAGCAGGTTCTAGAGATAGACTTCCCTCCAGCTTTACCACTCTGGGAGACTTCGAAAACTGTATTGAGTACTTTCTGTAGGGCTTACCCAGCAATTCTTATGGATTAGCTATTAATGTGCTAACATCCAAGAGTTGAAAGTTGACTGAAGGTAGTCACTGGAGGCCTGTTTTTTAAACTGAACCGATGTAGGCAAAGCCCTGGGATATCAAAGGTCTGTCAAAGTTGAAGTTAAGGTACCAAAAAGCGGTTCCTGGTGGAAATGGACGCCAGCACATTGAAAAACTCAGTGTATTATCACTACATTGAGGTAAATAGCAAGGTGATCAAAGGCCTCGTGGCCACCATAGCCACAGCTAAAGGGATAATCAGTGGCCTTCTTTCTTAGGTCAATGGTTCTCCAACTTGAGTGTCCATCAGTCATCCAGATGGTTTGCTAAAAAACAGATTGCTGGACCCCATGCTTGCTAGTTTCTAATTCAGTAGATCTGGGGGGTACCTGGAGAATGTGCATTTACACCAAATTCTCAAGTAATGCTAATGCCGGTCCATGAGCCACACACAATTAAGAGAATCATACATTTAGGCCCTAATTACAGATGCACTCCCAGCAATCAGAAGTCAGTTATAAGAGATCTGTTTGGAATGAATAAAGTGATCAGCTAAATTGTACTATTTACAATCCAGACAGATCACGTAGTCTCTAAACATAAGAGAATAAGGAGGCGATTTTAATAACGCTAGAAAGATACATAGACATTAGAGAGCTAGAAGAAAGGTGAGGGGACAGAGAAACAAAAACAAAAACTTAACTCCCCCAACTGGAAAGTGAGCCTAGCTTTGTGTTTCTTATTTACCCATCACTCTATCCTGAACCTTAGAGCAGGTCAATGAGACAAGATGAATAATAAATGTGTCAAAAGAAACCATATGGACATTCATGGAGGCATATAGTTATTATCAATAAAAGTCTGTTGGCTGGGAATACAGATTTTAGAGGGAGGATTAGTGTTTAAAACATGGGCTCAAGCTTTACCATTATCCACCTTTGTGGTAACATTTACTGAACTTTGTTTTCTCTACTATCATATTGTGTGTCTCACAATGTTGCCACAAGAATTAAAGCAGCAAATGCATAGAGCTTAGTAGAATAAGCATTGCTAGAAAATGTTAAGTTTTAGCTCTTACTTCCTACAGGATTACAGCCATAAAACTAGACCTACTGGACATCAAATTTTTCTGTTGCCACTACTCCAATAAAAGTGTGTCATTTCCTGAAATTTTACTAAATTCCCATTATCTGAAAAAGAAAAAGACATGCTCTTAAGCTCATACTCCAGGACAAACAATGGGGGACAGCTAGAAGTTCTAGCATTTTAGTACAAAAATGCATTTAGATCTAATGATAAAAATGTGTAAAGTTTATTCCGAAGGACAGAAGAAATGTTAATATAAAATTGTGTCAAAGATGAGACTTGTATAGAGAAGGTATCAAGGATCAAGATGATTCAAGAACATTTTTTTCGTAGTCTCCCTTTCACTGAAGGGCTCCCAGATGGTTTGCTTTTATACTGCAAATCTAACAAAGCTAGATCAGGTACGTGGGCAAGGGACACCATAATTGATTTTAGTCATGTTTTTATCACAGCAAATAAAACAGTATATATTTGGCTTCTCATGCGGAACCTCACATTTTCAAGAAATTGTCAAATACCTGCTTACTATGGATTAAAAAGTAATTTTTTGTTTTTGAAAATAAACAAGGAGTTCACTTTGATTCCAGACCCCAATGCAAGTGTTGCCTGCTGAGTATAATGTAAATACTAGAGAAAAGGGATACAACTAGCCATGTTCGTGTTCCTTCAGAAACCTTGTTACATGCTAAGTAACACTGCTTTCTTGTATCTTGTTTGATAATCTGAATTGTTCTGTGACATTTGTTTCAACTAATCTATAAGGAATCACTTACTTCAGCTGTCCAACTTCCACAGAAAACATTCTAACTTCTCCTGAAAAACATAAATTGAAAACTCTTATGTATTTGTATAAGTACTTTTGTATACTTAGATACAATTTAGTGAAAAGAATGAGATGACATATAAAAACAAAATTTGAGCTAATTTTGCCACTAAAATCGTATTTATTATTAGGGCCATGTATTAGCTAAGAATAGTCTGAGGTTTATGTAGTAAATACATTAAATATAGAATGAACAAAGTGAGTTCTTTGATCTTCTCCAGCAGGTCAAACAGTATTAAACTAATAATTACAACTAAGTTGCATCTACTCAATAATTCATTTAAAGTTTGTGTCAAAATTAGTTTGAGTGTCTAAATTAGGATTTGACCTAGATATCAACTCCATACTTCATTTTGGTTATGAATGATTAATAAAAAGGACATAGAAAAATACTTGAGGAGAGAGAATACGCGATGTTGGTAACATAGATTTCTAGGTCAAGTGTAGTGATTCAGTGATTAGAAAAAAGAAAATAAATGGTAACAAATATTTTTAGAAAACCTGTTTATGTATTGTAAAACTCAATATTCCCATAGACATTCTGTCCATTTGATTTAAATTAATCTTCAATTACATGTGACTTACGTACTGAATGATAAGCTAAGGCAGATAGCAAGTGGAGAGGCACAGGTAGCAAAGTTGTGCTGAGTTTTCAATCATTAAACTGGTTTTTTGTGTGGTCATAAACTCAAGAATATATTGATATATAATTCTACTTGAATTATCCAAATGTAACAGATAACCATTGTAACGAATAACAGGTAATGATTGGCAGGTGTTTTATCTACTGTGCGGAGACAATTTAAATGGTAAAACATTTTTAATAAATGTTTTTGCTCTTCTATATTAATTCTTTCAACTTGACAAATCATTGATGTTTCAGATTTAAAATTTTTATGTTACTTAGTGATTCTCAGCAAGAGGAGTAGCATGGCAGAGTGAACCAGTATTGCTGGTAAGCCTTTAACTATAGCTGAAAGTGGCCCTAAAAGCAGAGGCTGAAATAGCTTTGAAATTTCATTTTAAATCTTGTAACTAACAAGCTTTATGTTTGCATTCGTCTTTTATCTGTTTTAATGGGGCGGGGGGCTTTAAATTATCAGAAAAAAAGATAATAAAAAAACACATTCTGCTTGTTCCATGACTGTAAGTCTTGTTTCACAGGAGCATGGTCAAAGGGTTTTAACTATCAGAGGACAATGCAGGCTGAGTAGGGGTTGGTCCTTTCAATAATATTCAGTAAGATTCTTTTGGAAGTCTTAATTTTGTATTTTTAAAAAAATATCAAGTTTTGAAATCCTTAACGAATACTACAAGAAACTTTACTCTCACAAATTTGAAAATACAAAACAAATCGACCAATACATGGAAGCACGCCACCTACCAAGATTTAGCCTGAATGAAGTGGAAATGTTGAACAGGCCTATATCAAGTTCTGAAATAGCATCAACTATACAAAATCTCCCTAAAAAGAAAAGCCCAGGACCAGATGGCTTTACGTCAGAATTCTACCAAACCTTCAAAGAACTAGTACCTATACTACTAAATCTCTTCCAAAATATAGAAAAAGAAGGAATATTACCCAACACATTCTATGAAGCAAACATCACCTTGATCCCCAAACCAGGGAAAGACCCAACAAGAAAAGAAAATTATAGACCAATA